>VOPJ01014742.1:0-142647 GCA_014673585.1 Semibalanus balanoides | reverse complement strand
GACGTTCAAGTAGGCCGATTTAACACTATTTGAATAGGAAGCGTGTGACGTCACGTGCCTGTGATGTTTCGCCATTCGCTGCCTACCCCGGATGGGTTTACCTAGTGTCTATGGCCTTGCTAGTGGACTGCTGCCACTAATTAAATTTGTTTTAAGCATTTTCACCAAAGCACGTGAGTCAATGGTGAACAAACTTCAGCTGTACACTAATTAACTTTTACAAAAGTATATTTGTTTTAAACCGTTCAATAAGGTACAAGGAAGCCAAATCCGATAAGTTTTTTCCAATTTGACAAAAAATCGAAATTTAGCCCCCCCAGGTATTTAGGCATTTGCATAATTTGCAATATTTGCAATATTTCTCCGCCAGTGTAACGTGATATGATACGATACCGTTGAAGATATTATGGTGATGATGCCCCCAAGTCGGGATAATACAAGTATGTTCCCATAGGCGTTGAAAGCGGGGGACACGTACCCCGGACCCCCCCCTTATCAGGTCAGAAACATGGTGTTGCTATGAGAGACTCAATCTTAGAATACTTATGTTTCCGTAATGTTTCCCCTCAATTTTGTGCCGGTGCGACGCTTATGTGTGTTTAAATACATTTTGTATTTAGAATCTTAAAAATTATCACCCACCACCTGTACTACCAGCAGACCTAAACTTATTTCCTTATATATATATATAACTGTCGAAAATTAATTTTGTAGCTTTACGAAGGTTCCATTCATTAAATAAAGCGCATTTCTGACCGGAATAAGCTTTATGTAGGTACTATATTTGCGATGCAATTACTGGTCGCATTCCAACCTGGAGGTAGACTGTCCCGCATAACAGTGGTGTATTGATTGCGGCACAGTGTACTGACACATTATTCAGGCTACAAATCGGACTTTTTGCAATATTTGCAACTTAAGCTGATATTTGCGTCTTTTTTGTTATGTTAAGCGAATGTTTTTGTATATATATGTATATATATACAATATAATATATATATATATATATATATATATATATATATATATATATATTATATATATATATACCCACTGTTATGCGGGAACAGTTCTACCTCCAGGTGGTAATGTTGAACCCAGAATAATTGCATCCAAATATTAGTACCTACATAAAAGGTTGGTTTCCGGTCTGAAATGCGCTTTATGTAATGTAATGGAACCTTTCGTAAAAGCATACAAAATTAATTTGTTGTGGTAAACTCATAAAGATCAGCGTGCGCAAGTGGGTTGGGGTGGGTATGCGTGTCTATTTGTGCGGCGGGAGCGCCACTCCCCTGAAACTAGGATCTTCCGATGTTTTTTTTGTGGGAACGTGTGGGAGCGTCCGGGGGTGCGAATATTCCTGCCCTGCCCCCACCTTGAAGCGCTTCAGATAAGAGAAATGCAGGAGCGTCGTGGGATAGTTTATTTTCAAGTTGGGCTATATAAATTTTTTCGCAGATCCGAGTCAAAATTGATTAACGAAAAGGAGCGATAGAGATGCTCCTTATTCTTCAGAGTTTCTGTCGATGTATTATATTATCATGACAGTTCTAGTATGAAATAAATCCCGTCAGTATGCAAGACTAAATTAGTATAGAGAATAATAAAATAAGCAAACAAAAACAGAAAACATAAGACATAAAAGTAAATGCAACATAAAAAAACATAGAAAATTATTATATGAGAGTGAACCAGAAATACAGAATAAAATGATAAAAAAATAATATATAATAAAAAAGGACAAAAAATAAAAAATAAAAAACAAACATAGAGGCCAGAAAATATATAGTAATAGAAATATCAGCTCGTGACAAAATTGTTATTATCGTTTGTCTGATCGATACAAATAAACATAAAGAAATCAAAAAAAAAAAAAATGTATACGATAAAATAAGAGAATAATAAATAATACACAGAACAGAGAATCACGCAGAAAATAGAAAGAACAATCCGGTTCGATCGAACAAAAAAGACAAATAAATAAAAAACAAACAGAAAAAAAAAAAAAAATAATAAAAATAGAGAAGAATAAGAAAACAAAAAAAAATAAATAGACAAAAATAGACAAGATCAATAAAGCAGAAAAGAAAAAGGTCGACACACATAAAATAAAAAAAAAAAATAACAAAATATAAGAAGATAAACAATACAAAAAAAAAAAAAAAGAAAATAGCAAAAAAGAATAAACAAATAAGAGAAATATATTACAAAATATTAAAAAAAAATAAAAAAACTAGAATACAAGAAAGAACAACAAAAAAAATAGAAACAATATGAACACAATATAGACACAGAGGAATAAGAATAAAAAAAAAAGAAAAGAAAACAAAAAACAGAGACAAACAAAAAAAAAAATATTAATATACAAAGATCATAATTAAAATGTCGTTACATTTTAATAAATTTGATGCATTCATTTTTGTAATCTATTATAAGCTGGTGGACCACTCAGACTGAGTGATCCACCAACTTTAGAGGTGAAAACAATGAATGCATCAAAATTGATCCAAATGTAACGTTTTTTTTTTTTACTATTTTGTACTTTATTTATTAAAAAATACATGAATTAATGCTTTATGCCAGGACTCGCTTGCAGTGCATACTGCGTTGGCCCCCTGATCCCTACCGTCCGATCAGGCAATTTATATTGGCCGACAGTATAAAGAGTTGAAAGTTTAGGGTACACAGCATGCCTTTTACACGATCCATCCCGTTCACTGCAGACGTAACCTTGACCTGACCTTGAGTGCGACCTCAGCCACGGATCGCAGTACATTCAATGCCGAAGAAGCCATTCGAATCCGGGATGTCCTAACCGGGACGGGGAATAAGCCAAACGATATAAATTTGTCAGATCATCGATAAAAAAAAAATTGTCACCGTCCTCACCTTTCGCTAATATATTTTAACATATCAGAATAGTATGGCCAGTCCGTTCCGCCGAACAATACAAACATAAAACATCCAAACCAAGGCATGATACTTTTTATATACTTTTCTTGAAAATACGGAGATCTTTAATATTTTGTTAACTTCGTTTTATGTAAACAATGGCCGAGATGAAATAATCGAGCTTTCCTTATTACTAAGGAAGCCACGTGTCAGTCAAAACTAAAGAGTTTTATGTGTGTGAGGATGGATGACATGGCCATATTGATTAATAAGTAAGAAATAATGATCTTACACATGTCAAAAATATTTATTATTTGAAAAATATACTATTAATATGCGAAACAAGCTTTCGGCGCTTAGCCATTTTCAAGATAGGACGCCGAGCATTTGATGGCTTATGTTGTTTGGATACCCGAACCGAATTTCAAAGCAATATGTTGAGTTCTGGCTGACTTTGGGCTGATTGGTCTGAATTTTTTTGTTCGACATTTCCAAATATGCAGGGGGAAAAATCGAGAGTCGAGACACTACAATCCCCTCAAAGGTTGAGGGGGCGAAGCCGAGACACAATCCGATCAGGATCAAAGCCAGGTTTGAAGGGGAACCAGCATATCCCATTGACCGGTGTTGGCTAGATTTCGCACAATGTGCTGATGCTGGCTGTCAAATGCGTGGCATTTTTGTGCGGATAGAAGACTACCATACTAGTTAGTTCCAAATTAATGGAAAGTTGAATTTTCTTTGATTTTTTCCCCTAATTTTACTGTGGAACTGAAACTATATTTTTAGAAACATGTGCGAACTTTCGTCAGCAATGCCGTTAATCCAATGCAGAGCTAAAACATCATGTTAATGGTCTGCGGGCGCCGTCACTATACCTATATCCAGAGCTGGGGGAGGCGAGTTACCCCACCCTTCAGCTCCCACGTCCCTGGAGAACTGTAATCAGTCTTTACGACATACAGCGTTTGAGATAATATAAATTAAGCATGTTTTTTATTTCCATGCAGAGAGGAATACTGAACACTCTGTCGGAACAGAGCAACTGTCCTAACATGTTCCTCTAATTTAGTAGTTCATAGCCTGTGATACATTCCGTAAGTTATTTTACATTTTTGTAGCTCGACTTTTTAAAATTTGCATTAAATTATATCGAAATGCCTATGAGAAATATCAAAATTAAGCTATTAAACTGAATTTGATCCACTCTGACATCGCTTGACTTCATGATTTCTAAGAGATAAATAATAGTGCCGCTGTTTTCTACCGATAACTATGTCGTGACCTGCACTCTCTCGCTGTTATCTCTCGGCAGTAACGGTCGGCTGTCCCCACGGATGGCGTCAGTACGGAGACAACTGCTACCGGCTGACGGCGACAAAACTACGGCAGGATCAGCTGACAGACACCTGCCAACGGATGGGTGGAGCCGCAGTCAGCATCCACAGCAAGGAGGAAAACGACTTCGTGGCCAGTGAGTTGGCCAGCTGTACCTGCAGACTGTGTCACAGGGACGCGCGGCCTTCTGAAGTGACCCCAGAACCCAGATGGTGGGATTGACACATCGCCATGGGCAGTGGGTATTGGGCGCAACGCCATCGATTATTTAATTTCAAAAGCATTCAAGAGAGTTCGATAGCATTTTCGTGAGTTTGTTTTTCTTATTCTGATTGTCCTAATCGACAAAGAATATCTATGTGTTGGTGTGGATAACACCTATTTTATTATTTATTTTGTTTAAAGGGAATATAGCACCTTGGGAAAAGTATGTAGAATGATGGAGAAGAATGCCCTAATTATGTTCCTAGCATTCATTTTTGCGGAAAAAGTCAGAATTTGTTGTAACTTGAAAAATAGTAATATGTTTACATGTGACGTCACAACAATCTTGCGTCAACGAAACGAGTTGAGACGTCACAAGGAGGCATTGAACGGCAAAAATCGCTCCTTGAAACAGATACGTAAAAATGTAAACAACTGCGTTCGCTGGTTCCCGACTCGCAAATAATATTGGACGCGATTACAAATGTGTTAATGTTTGCAGTAAGGTCTATTCTAAGCATCTTTTAGTAATTTTTAGTAGGAAATCGACTAACAAATAACAATTGACAATGATAGTAACTTAAAACTATATCCACACCAGAGCGAATTGTTCATTGTCTGATTTCACCATTGAGAGAAATTAATTAGCTAGTACTGCATATGCTTCTATTGCGGATAATATTACAGCTACCGGTAAGGGGTGGAGAATCGTATTCAAAGTTGCCCCGGCCAAATCCAAGGCCCGAGGACCAGTTGCGTACCAATCATTTAGTATCAAACTTTGCCCCTCAGCCAAATGTTAATGACCGGGGGAGGGGGGTAGGGTCGGGTCGTCAGCAGAATCCCATTTTGTATAATGTAAATTTAGTTTGCTCAGAGGGAGGCGCATGGTCCCCGTGCCCCCCCCCCCCTGACTACGGCCCTGCCGAGGACAGGGGCGCAACCAAGGGGTCCGCACGTGGCGGAAGAGAAGAGGCATCACGATTGAGGGCGCCTGTCCTGCACGTCTGGACACTGAAGCTGCCACGCGCGAGCGCAGGTGGTGCCCATCGAGACCGAGTCGTAAGCTCTGGCAGCACCCATTTAGATCGAATGTGATGCCCCCTTACACCGGACATAACGACCCCAATCCTGTCTCCTCCGAAAACTTGAAAACAAGTTTTAAAACCTGTCCGAGGTGCTCATCAAGACAAAGTTGGCAATGACCAGCTTCCTTGACTACCACCTTTCCCCCCCCCCCATTTCGAAAGCGCGCCAAATGTGCAAAGTAATGTTTTTAGACTAAAGCAATGACTTTAGGCACACCTGGGGCCAAAGCGAATGTGATTTAAAATAAAACTTCGAAACATTTTATTTTACCCATATTTTTACAGATAGTCGTATCGAGTGTGCATTTTTATGCTGGGCTTATATTTGAAATTCTGTATATTTTCGAATAAAAACGAAAGGCTTGCAATGAAAACAAAAAGTTATAGGAAGTTGACCCAGCCACGGCCGGGGCTGCCGGGGTGGATTCTCCACCCATGGGAACACCCATCAACAGCTGGGCCTTTTGAAGACCATGGTCTGCATTATTTTCAAATGAAAATCCAATGAAAATTCACAAAGTTATGGCCAATAATGTTTCTGGGAAAACCAAGCTTCTCGTCCACACAAAAAATGTGTCACATATTTGCTGATATATTGCATAAACACTGACCACCCACCCACCAACACATGTTTCTTTTCACAAAGCATCTAAGGTGATTTTAATTGGAAATTGGTTCACAATTGACAAATATTTTGATTTACAACATATCCACCAGAGTGAATTTGCCCATTGGTATCGAGGGAAATTAATTAGTTAATACTGCATATGCTTCTATTGCGGAGAATATTGCAGCTACCGGTTCGGGCTACCATCAACAGTTGGGCCTTTTGAAGACCATTGACTGTATTATTTTATAATTGAAATTCAATGAAAACTGACAAATAAAATTGACATTCATTTCAAAATTGACCAAGTCGATACCTTTCAGTGGCGGACGGGGCGGACGCAAGACAACTAAAATACTGGGTGGGCGGTTCAAAAAGCGAAAACGAAGTGCGGTGGAAATCACACTGGAGTAACTACTTATGTCGTATGCAAAACGTCACGAAATTTGTTCTTTTAAAATATGCCCAAATATGTCCAACGTTTTTTTGCGTTGAAACTCAGCAACTAGGTCGTTTTGGAAGGAAAAAAACAGATTTAGAGGTTTCTCAGTACACCCGACAATCTGGCTATCTCAGTTAAAAACAAATGTTAAAGGTGTTGTATTCCAAAATTAACAAACGAAATACCGTGACCTTTTCCTCGAAGATATAAAAAAAATAAAAAACATCCAAAATTAAGTTATTATTTCGTAATATTTCGGCCACAGGCCTTTATCAAACAGTCAACATTTGATAATTGTTTGTTGACTGTTTGATTTTGATAATTGAATTGTTGACTGTTTGATAAAGGCCTGTGGCCGAAATATTACGAAATAATAACTTCATTTTGGATAACTTTTTGATTTTGTATATCTTCGAGGAAAATGTCATGGTATTTCGTTTGTTAATTTTGACAACTATGTTCCTCGCAAAAGCACTAAGCTCTATTAAGCACTTCGAACACAATGGTGTTGTATTCCCTTTAACCCCAACGGGCTTTTCGCCCACTTGCAGAAGGCGCTCCTTCTCCTCCTCCCTTTGATATAAAGCTTACAAGTCGTTTCCCCATGGCCATACCGGGCAAAACGAGATACCAGCATTGATGACTCGGTGGGAGTTGAACCCGAGATCAGTGTGGTCTCTGCAACCTACGTCTACAGAGTACAGTGTTGTCCACTGGATCCCCCCGATCCCCCTACATAGCTGTATGATATCATATGCCGCATTGTTTTGCCCTTTTTGTCGTTAGGTGTGGCTAGAGGGAATTACGTCTGGCTCGGTATGCGGCTGATCAGCCCAAATAGAAAACAAACATGGGAAGATGGCTCCAGGTATTCATACCGGAAATTCCTACCGGCCGGAAACAGAATGCTGAAGAGATCCTTCACTGGAGCAGGCATCTTGGTAAGAAAACCCAATATAACCATCAATGAAATAATATATATGTAATATATTTTTTTTCTCTCTCTCTCTCTTCTCTCTCGTTCTCTCCTCTCTCTCTCTTCGTCTCTCTCTTCTCTCTCTCTCTCTCTTCTCTCCTCCTACTTCTCTCCTTCTCTCTCTCTCTCTCTCCTCTCTCTCTCTCTCTCTCTATCTCTCTCTCCAATCTCTCTCTCTCTCTCTCTCTCTTCCTTCTCTCTCTCTCTCTTCTCTCTTCTCTCTCTCTCTCTCTCTCTCTCTCTTCTCTCTCTCTCCTCTCTTCTCTTTCAATGCGTCATCTCTCTCCGTCTCTTCTCACTCTCGGCTCCGGTAGCTCTCCACTGTTTCGATCTCTCTCTCTTTGGAATCTACATGGTTCTCGATCCTCTCTCGTGCTCTCCTCTGCCATCTCTCTCCTCTACTCTATCTGCTCTCTCTCTCCTCTCTCTCTCTCTCTCTCTCTCCTCCACGTCTCTCTCTCTTCAATCTCCACTCTCTCTCTCTCTCTCATCTCGTCTTCTATCTCTCATCAGTTCTATTAACGATGCCTCATCTCGATCTCTCTCTACTCTTTCCTCTCTCTCTCTCTCTCTCTCTCTCTCTCTCTCTCATCTCTCCTCTCTCTCCCTCTCTCTCTCTCTCTTCTCTTCCTCTCTCTCCTCTCTTGCTCTCCATCTCTCATCTCTTCTCTCTCTCTTCTCTCTTTATCCTACTCTCTCTCTCTCTCTCTATCCTCTCTCTCTCCACCTCTCCACCTCTTCCACACTCTCCACCTCTCCACGCTCCCATCTACTCACCCTCTCCACTTCAGTCTCCACCTCTTCACCTCTCCACCTCTCCACCTCTCCACCTCTCCACACTCTCCCCTCTCCACCTCTCCACGCTCTCCATCCTCATCACGGCTCTCCGGCTCTCCGGCTCTCCTGAGGCTCCCGGCTCTCCGGCTCTCTCGAAGCTCTCCGGCTCTCCGGCTCTCCGGCTCTCACGGCTCTCTGCGGCTCTCCCGGCTCTCCGTGCTCTCCGGCTCTCCGGCTCTCCAGCTCTCGGCTCTCCTGGCTCCTCCGGCTCTCCGGCTCTGCCGGCTCTCTCGGCACGTCTCCGCTCTCCGCTCTGCTCTCCGGGCTCTCCGCTCCTCCGGCTCTCGCTCTCCGCCATCCGGCTCTCCGGCTCTCCGGCTCTCTCGAGCTCTCCGGCTCTCCGGCTCTCCGGCTCTCGGCTCTCCGGCTTCTCCCTGGCTCCAGCTCTCCGGCTCTCCGGCTCTCCGGGTCTCGGCTTCCGGCCTCGCGGCTCTCCGGCTCTCCGGCTCTCCGCTCTCTCAGGCTCTTCCGCCGGTTCCGGGGCTCTCGGCCGACCGCTTCCGCTCTCCGGCGCTTCCGGCTCATCCGGCCTCTCCTGCGTACGGCTCTCCGGCTCTCCGTGCTCATCCGCTCATCCGGCTCTTCACGCTCTCCGGCTCTACCCGCCTCTCCGGCTCTCCGCTCTCCGGCTCTCCGGCTCTCCGCTCTCCGGCTCTCCGGCTCTCCGGCTCTCCGCCTCTCGGCTCTCCGGCTCTCCGGCTGCTGCGGCCGTACCGGCTCTCCACGGCCTCTCCGCTGCTCCGCTCTCTCGGACTCGTGCCGGCTTCTCCACGCTCTCCGGCTCTCGGCTTCGGCTCTCCGGGCTCTTCCAGGCTTCCCGGCTCTCCGGCCTCCGGCTGCTCCGCTCTCCGGCTCTCTCGGCTCTCCGGCTCCCGCTCTCCGCTCTCCGGCTCTCACCGGCTCTCCGGCTCTTCCGGACTATCCGGCTCTCCGGCTTTCCGAGGCTCTCCCGGCCTCCGCTCTCCGGCTCTCCGGCCCACTCCGGCTCCTCCGGCTCTCCGCTCTCAGGCTTCTACCGGATCTCCGGCCTCCGGCCTCTCCGGCTCTACTACGGCTCTCGGCTCCCTACGGCTCTCCGGCTTCTCTATATCGCTCTATATTCGCTCTATCAGCTCCTATCGCGTCTGATCGGCTCTATCGCTGCTATCGCGATGCTGTAATTCGCTTCATATCGCTCTATCGCTCTGTCGGCGTGCGTAATAAAGTGCCTCTCTAGTCGCTCGCTATCGCGGTCTGAGTCGTGGCTCTAGATCCGGCTGTGACTCTCGCTCCATCGCTCTATGTAAGTCTGCTATCGGACTCTATCGCTCTATTATCTTGCTCTATGACTCGCTCTATCGCTCTAGTACGGGCATGGCTACATCAGGCGTACTAATGCTCTAAAATAGTCAGGCCTATGCGCGTCTATCGCTTCTAAATCACTCAATCGCTCTATCGGGCGTCTATCGCTCTATTCGCTCTAACTCGCTGCGTAGTCGCGGTGCTAGCTCGCTCCTATACGTCGCCTCTATCGCCTCCTATCGCTCTATCGCTCTATGGTGGTGGGGGGGGGGCGGGTGCGCTTCTATCGCTCTAATCGCCTCTAGTCGCTCTGGAGGGGGAGGGTGTGGAAGACGCTCTACATCGTCTATTCGCTCTATGCGCTCCTATCGCTCACTCGCCCTATCGCTCTATCGCTCGTACTCGCTCTATCGCTCTATCGCTCTATCGCTCTATCGCTCTATCGCTCTATCGCTCTATCGCTCTATCTGTCGCGCAGACGCAGACGCAGACGCAGACGCAGACGCAGACGCAGACGCAGACAGTAGAGCTGAAATGCACCGTGAATCGTGTTCTGTTTTAAACGTGCTAGCATAATGCATAATATATAAAGCATAATATTGATTAGATATATGCAGAGTCTGACGCAGTCTTTCCGCCACCGTCCCATGGACGCCCCACAGCAACAGAGCTGTAAACGATGGAACTACGATCGCGTCTCCCGGGAGCTGCACGGCGTCTGTAAGATGTCCAACCAGAGACGTCAACCAGAAACTGGTGCAAGGGTAAACAATACCTACCCAATTTGGTAGCCTTCTTCCGATATCGATATTTATATTCTTGTTTCATTTCATTTTTATTATTGATTAATATGGTTTTCAGCCATCGGGATGGGAAATAGATTAAGCGCAAGTGTAAGAAAAACCTTGTCTTAGCTTGTCTACCTCGTCCTATTAGTCTTTTGACCAGACTGTGTAGAAATACCTATATTGGGTCCTGCAGCAGAAAATAGTTTGCAAGGTAGGCAAATAAACTAGACAATCGAGCAGAGAACACCTTCTTTTTAAGCGCAATAACTTCATAAAAATAGATATGTCTGTAAAGCCCATTATTATTTTAGGCTCGTAGTAACTTGCCACATAGGGATTCAATTATCATTTTTGAAAATCATGGATATTTCATTTATACAACTTTTTGAATGAAACATTAGTTCTAGAGATTCAGGACACTTTTTATCAAAGACGCAAAATACATATGCATGTTTAGGCAAAAGGAGATAAAACTTAATTTGACATAGGTATATTTGAAGTACAATATTACATATAAATTTGTGAGATAATTCTGTAAAGTGTCGATGAAAGTAAATTAATATGTTTCCTAGAGCCCATTGACGATATCAGCGCCATTGCAGCTTCTATAGCCACCTATATTTTAAAGTACCTACCTATATTATCAATGCGCCGATGTTCTGAAGTATTATCGATACGTGAAGATGTGAAGTATTATGATAATTTATGTTTCTTATGATAATGCTGCCTTGCCTTTCTAGACTCAAACGACCACCGCCGCCCCTGCGCCCATCTTTCGGTGTCCGGAAGGCGCGCTCAAACACGCTGCATTCTGCTACTTCGTCTCCAGCCAGCAGGTCCCGTGGTGGGAGGCCGAAATGGCCTGCTCCGAGACGGACCAGCGCGCTGTGCCCACCAACCTCAAATTGCAGGATTATCAGCTGACTTCAAATGTCACAAGTGAGGTTACGGGAGGGGGGCTGACAGGGATACAGACTGTATAGGTACTAGCATAGGTGGGCACCGGTCCGTTACTCCGTTACTCCGTTAGTAACGAAGTCACCTTTTTTAGTAACGGAATAACGGAATCGTTACATTTTTAAAAAGTAACGGACCGAGTAACGGAAGTTACTTATGTGTTCTGTTACTTCGTTACTCTTTAGTCCGTTACTCCGTTACTCCGTTACCTTTTCCTTACATCTAATTGTTTCTCTTTACGCCCGGGCTTATTCGCCATAGCTAGCACAATCAATGCTTTACGTACGTAAAAAAAAATGTTATATGGCGTAAAGGGACAAGGGCTGCCAAATAATGTGATCGTACCTGTCGGGCTGTTGCTTAATGCAGCGCAATGACTGCGCAATGACTGTCTCCCGATCCCGATGCCGCAAAACGTTGACAATGTTCGTCAGCTGATATAGGCCGGCGACAAACTGGCCAAAAGGACCCACCAAAGGAATAGGGTTAACATAAACTAGCTCCTAGTCTATGTTAACCCTATTCCTTGCGAGGGGGCAGATTCTGCCCCCGGTATAGTTTTTCGCATGCCACTTCTGAACCGTTAGGCCTAGCGTCTTGAATTTTTTTTTAGTTCTCCTTGAAGTAAATGACGCGTGTTGTGCCAAAATTTCGAAGAAAAAAATATGTCCAGCAGAGGCGGCTCCAGGCTCATGTTTTTGGGAGGTCGTTACGAATGCGGTTGTGCGGCACATACTTCCTCCATAGTTTGCGGTGGAATAAAAGCGTCAGAAACTATGTCACTTCAATATACATCATACATACTTAAATTATACATATTTTGGCGCAGAGGCACACTCAGGTACATGCAATGGGAGACGATATTTTCCATCAAATTAGGCCCAACTTCAAATAAATAAGATGATAAAACGCGTTCCGCTCATGGTGCTCCCCACGTTGTTTACCTGGATCCGCCTATGTGTAATATATTAAATTAAGCAAATTACAGCAACAAAGCCCACATGTATACCCATATGTATACCCACATTTATACCCACATGTAACAAAGCTACTGTATCATGATAATCCATATTAAAAATGCTGCAAGGGATTAAATACAAGCATAAAAATGAGGTACATCTATTTCGTCATTTCAACCGACCACCCACTACAAAAATATCGGCGCCGACCCTGGGCGAAGCTGACAGTTGACATAGTTTTGATCAGTGTAAGGTAATGTCGGAACACCAAAAACTACAAGCTAACATTTTTTCGATATCCCAAAATGTCAAAAAGCTAAAAAATAAAAATAATTAAGTTTCAAAATACAGTGACCCAAATCCGGGAAGAAATTAGAAATTGGGGTAGGTAGGGTTCTCTAAAAACGGTTTCACCCAAAAAACGGCCGGCTGGATCTGCCCTTGCTACAGAACGCCCCAAAGACCACTTTGGCGCCCTTATCAGAATGACAGGGCGCCCTTCAGACCACAAGGCGCCCCTAAATTGGCCAGCGGCCCCCCTCCTAAAAAAAATCCTGGATCCGCCCCTGGCGGGGATGGTCCGCAGTGCAGCTCCCACGGCTGTCTTAAGCTGCTCCCTGGTCTGGAAATTCTTCTTTAACACCTATAACTTGTTTAGCTACTTCCACAGGAAGTTGTTAAGTGGGCTCAGATCCGGATGCTGCCCTCACTAAAACGCTGCTCCAGAAACTACTTGCAAAATGCAACCATGCCCTCGATGTTGTTTTGAAATAGCTTCTGTAGAGTCCAGAGCTCGTATGGAAAGAGATCTAGATTATCCTTATGATCTTTCTGGCTGTAGCGATCCGTTAAAGGAAATAGTTCACCTTCAACGTGGGTTTTGAACTGAGATAGCAGTTTTGTAGCCCGTGTTGAAAAACCGAGCCTAACTGCAAATTTTTCTGGGCTGAAAGGGCCTTCTCCAGCCGAATATACTTTGACTTTTTGTCGAAGAACTGTGGGCCTCACACGCCTGGGCGAGGCTATTGTGGGCCGCCACGCCTGGGCAGAGGCTGTGCAGTAATCTTACGCGAACTAACATTCGAAATCTGATTGGCTGAAGCCCGCGTTTGACGTTGGCGGAGAGTACGCATATAGTATTTTGATGAAATTAATAATTTACGTCCTTCTGTCCTGAATCGGCGCGATGAATGGCTATTTTTGACAATATGAAAAGAAGTTGTATTTGAAAATATAATCAGAAAAAACAACAATCCAAGGTGAACTATTTCCTTTAAAATGCCTTTGAACTGCCGTTAAGATTATTGATTTGGTCACAAGGTAGAATTCCACATTTTTAGTTATGTGTTTGCCCATGTTAAGTCGCGTGATTACAAATAAAATTGCATCTACTTAAATCCGTCATATCACGTGCTTTTATTTTCGTGCGATAAATATCATGTTCATTTTTCCGATGAACCTCTATATAAAAAATAAGTGTGCCAACCGAGCTGCTCAAACTACCTCAGGTTACTTCGATCGCCTAAACTATTGCTAAATTGTGTCACAACCAATCAGAGAGCAGAATTACAAGTTACGTAAATATAATTAATTAGATAAAATGTTGATAATTCAGAGGAATTCATATTACATTGAAAACATATCAGGACATATCACATATTTTTAATTAATTTGCGTTCCATCAAATGCATAAAAACAGTGGGTTGGGTAACCTGCAACTAGTCCATTGTCTTTATGTATTTACATGCGATAATACAGCCGCAATGATAATTCAGATTGTTACAGCATACGGTATCATGTGGATGTGTCATTAATTGAATTCAGCATGGCTTGTGCCTGAACAGTCCCTTATCATTACCGTTTGGGTTGTCTAGATTATCGCCGTATGTAAACTGGAATAAAAACTGGTTGCATGTCAAAATGTGCCCTATTGAGCACAGATGACGTTGTCAGTTGATAATGTTCTGATTTGTTTTTCATTCTCCATCTCCGCAGGTCATTTTGGCGGCGCCACCAAGCTGATTATTGGAGTTGATTATGCCGATGGCGAAAGGACAATGGACTCATGTAGCAGCATCACTCTGCAGGTCAGCAGCCCGTTCCACTTAAACTGCATCAGTTCAAACGTGCTGTCGGCCACACAGGGACGCGGTAGGGCAAATGCAGCGTGACACTGTATACATACAGTGCATATCACTGCACGTACAGTGTATATGAATGCCTCAGCAGCATGAGCAGCGGCGCCAGAGCTGTTTTCTCTGGAGTAAACAGTTCTGAGGTACGGCTTGGCATGCTGCTAAGACATGCACACTATACACTGCAGGTTAAGTTATTAAGCACTTACTGCCACCGGTCATCGTGATTTACTATCCGAACAATATATTTGTCAAAAGCTACATTAATTTCAATATTTGTCATCATACCGAGATGCGCCACCAGGCATAGGTGTTATCTGAGTCTGGTTCTGATATTAAATTTTCGTTTTCCACAACCTTATATTAAACTTTTACGACGCTTCGTGGCGTCACATCGGTCGCCATCGTCATAACAAAGCCATCGCCATCGTCTTCGGTTCGTGTAACGGCGAATTGAATGAACAGCATGTTTAGCTTTTTATTCTCTACAAGGCGAACCGTCTATGTTTCTGGTTTTATCAGGCAAACCCGTTAAAAATTTAAGCGCCGGCTTCGCGGCGCTAAATACAAATGCCTATTTTTAATAAAGTTCACATTACAAAAATGCTGGCAAAGGGCTTAAATGCACGCACAAATTAAGCCACATTTTTTGCGTCACTCCCATCCCCCATCAAAAATTATCGGCAACGCCCTGGGTAAGGCAGTTGCAATTTAAATAGTTTTGCTCTGGTACTGTAAGCCAATGTCGGAACAATACAAACTGCAAGCTTGACATCTTTCCTTTTTTACATATCCCAAAAAGTCGAAAAAAACGAGACCAAGTCAAATAAAGAAAATTATAAAGAAATTGTAGTGGCGGCAGAATAAAGTGGACCAAAATCGGGAAAACAATTGGGGTGAGTAAAGTCCGCTAAAAAAACGTTTGCCCCCCCTCAAAACGGCAGGCTGGATCCGCCCTTGACCCGATTTCAGTGCAATTTGGACAGCAATGTAATAATTGTTGTCAACGTCAGCTAGCTGAAATTTCAGCATCAGTAAAAGTGATTTCAGAAAACATCAGGGAGACTTCAGCCCCCCCCCCCGTAAGGCAAGGGTTAATTTCAAAGCTGGCTTCATGTGGTAGCTAGCCTGCCGAGTTCCGAAAAAGGCGACGCAAACGATATGACGCGAACATCGGCCACCTAAAATACCTAAAATATATAATCTAACCAAATACGTATTATAACATGGAAATCCACATTAAAAATGCTGCAAAGGCTTTAATACACGCAGACAAAACGGGTGCACATTTTTTCGTCATTTCACCCGACCCCCTCAAGAATAATCGGTGACCCCCCTGCGAGTTGGTATGAAATAAACGTGATTATTACTTACGTGAGTATATGCTACGGAAAGTGGTGTTCCGTGTGTTTTAATGTGATTTTTCCACATTTTTTCACACTTTTTTCTTATTTTTTTTGTTGTTGTTTTCCGAAAAAGTTTTTTCCGATTTTTTTCCGAAAAAAGTGTTTTTTAAATCTCGAAAGCCATATGAGGTGAGAGGCCCAAATCCGCGGAGAAAAAAATGTGTATCTTTTTGCCAAAAAAGTTGCCCCCAAAACCGAGCGGCTGGGTGAATTTATATAATTTTGTGCTGCCAGCATAATCTTGGCGACTTTGTAATATCTCAACAACTAGAGTGGATCTGGAGAAATGAAGTATATGGCTAAATTAATAAAAATATGTTCAATAGTGTTACAACTTCATAGTCCTAACAACTTCATAGTTCTATAGTTCTAACAACTTCACATGAAAGATGTGAGAAGGCACACTCCCTTTAATATGTTGTTAAGAGAGTGGGCCCTGGGGCCGGCAACTACAGCCAAGGAGAACCTTTGCAAAATATTTATTTAATATAATTAATTTTAACCATTTTCCAAATTTATATAAGCAATTGGGAAACTTGTATCATGACGCGAAGCGTAACGAAATTTTCCGGTTTGAGCTGTGAATAGCTGGATTTTTACTGCTGCAAAGGCAATTTTTACGATAAATTGTCAACTTTTCTTCCCCGTTTGGGACCTCCTCCCTTGAACGGTCTAGGGGGCATGACCCTGTTGCCCCCCCCTGGATCCGACTTTTTCGAGCAGTACAGTGTTTGGTCAGTGACAATACCCATTCCGTATAGTAAGTGTGTGGTCCAGTACAATCCGTACACTCCGACAAGTCATACACTCCGTGTGTGACTCTCCGCCGTCTGTACAGTAACGGTGTGTGAACTCTCCGACATGTCTGTACAGTACGGTGTGGTGACACTCGAAATGTCCTTGTCAGTACGGTGTGTGACTCTCCGAACATGTCTGTACAGTAGCGGTGTGTGAACTCTCCGACATGTCTGTACAGTACGGTGTTTGACACTCCGACACGTCGTACAGTTACGGTGTGTTGACACCTGCCGACACGTCTGGTACAGTAACGGTTGTTGGGGTGACACTCCGACACGTCTGTACAGTACGGTGTGTGACACTCCGACACGTCTGTACAGTACGGTGTGTGACTCTCCGACACGTCTGTACAGTACGGTGTGTGACACTCCGACACGTCTGTACAGTACGGTGTTGTGACTCTCGACACGTCCTGTACAGTATGGTGTGTGACTTACGACACGTCTGACAGGTACGGTGTGTGACACTGCCGACACGTCTGTACAGTACGGTGCTGTGACATTACGACACGTCCCGTACAGTACTGGTGTGGTGGACACCCGACAACGTCTGACAGTACGGGTGTGTGACTCTCCGACACGTCTGTACAGTACGGTGTGTGACACTCCGACACGTCTGTACAGTACGGCCAGAGGTCATCCGACAGCTGCGAGTTCGGATGTGCTGAGATGCTTCCGGTGCTGTGCAAGCGTCCGGAATCTCTGGACAGGGGCAGCGCCGAGCCAGCTGAGCCGATCAGAATGATGCCACCGATGTACAGAGGTGAGTCAAATAATGTTAACATCAGACTGATGGTCAACACCAACTGACGAAATAACACAGAATGAGGGACAACATCTCACTGAGGACCCCACCGGACTAACGAACGCAATCCGATTGGTGCACGGGCGTGCCTGGCGAGCAGCAATGGATACCGGTCAAAGTGCCTACATTTCGAATCAAGTGTGCAGATGGGGTATTCGGTACCCTTTGGCCTTTATAAATGTATAAACTCAAATATTTGTGTTGGATGCTCACTGAAAAAACGCCGGACATTGCACGAGTATTTCCGCCCCGGACGACATTCTCAGCAGCCGTGACCCAAGCTGACAGGCGACAGCATCCCTGAGAATGTCCTGTCACCGACGCTGTTCTCGTTTAACTTGCGTCACTGCTGCAGGAGGTGACGCGGCGCCGGTGCGGTCTGCGTCGGGCTGCCCGTCGGGCTGGGCGGCTCGCGGCAGACGCTGTGTCAGCGAACTGACGCCGGCTGCCAGTCGGGGCTGGGCTGAGGCGCTCTGCCAGCATCGAGACAGCAGCCGTCTGGCAGCGGTTCGGCACGATAACAGCATACCGCTGCTAGGTCAGTGGTGCATGGTCATCCTATAAGGTCAGTGGTCAGGATCATCCTAGGTCAGTAGAACAGGGTACAGGGCCATGTTAAGTCAGTAGTCAGGGTCATCCTAGGTCAGTAGTCAGGGTCATCCTAGGTCAGTGGAACAGGGTACAAGGCCATCTTAAGTCAGTAGTCAGGGTCATCCTAGGTCAGTAGTCAGGGTCATCCTAGGTCAGTGGTCAGGGCCACCATAGGTCAGTGGAACAGGGTACAGGGCCATGTTAAGTCGGTAGTCAGGGTCATCCTAGGTCAGCGGTCAGGGTCATCCTAGGTCAGTGGAACAGGGCCATCCTAGGTCAGTGGTCAGGTTCATCCTATAGGTCAGTGGTACAGGGTCATCTTAGGTCAGTGGTACAGCAGGGGTGTAGTTTCCTATTCAGTTAAGGGGGCTTCAGCCCCCTCCCAACTTGGCTTCATCTCCCACCCGACTTCGACGAGGAAGTTGGGTCAATTACGGGGAGAAATCTGTATTTTTGTGAATTTCGATGATGCTTAAAACGATTTTTCCCAGCTCATCCCCCCCCCCCACTTTTCAGGAGAAGCTACGCCTCTGGGTACAGGGTCATCAATGTCAGTGGTACAGGGTTATCCTAGGTCAGCGGCACACCTTGTGTCGCCCCAGCACCACGCTACGGTACAGGGAGTTGGTACTGGGCTGTAACACGGTCATGTCTCTCCGGTCACAGCGAAGCAGATTCAAGGTGTAAACCAGGCGTGGGTGCGGGATGAGCGCCCGGACACTCTGGACTCTTTGCTCGCCCAGAATAAAGTGCAGGCAAGATTCGCCGCACTGGTGCGGCCGGAGTACAATGTGGTGAGTGAAGACCTTTCTCCAGTGGGATGGTGATGACGGCTAAAACTGCAGCTGATCCTCACCTTGCGATTGATATTGTTCACCTATAGCAGCACACTTAATTCGTCTAATTATGATTGTGTGCCCAGTGCCCACTATTAGAGTATTAGATATTGTTTTGTAACTGGAAACATGTTGTAATTTGTAATATAATTACGGTACTCGTACGGGTGGTGCGGTGAGCTGCTGTCGAGCCAGCATGAGTAGAGCTGGCGGCGTACGGTGACACCGCTGTGGTCTGCTGGTCCGAGACGTACGCCGCTGTGGTCTGATGGTCCGAGACGTACGCCGCTGTGGTCTGATGGTCCGAGACGTACGCCGCTGTGGTCTGGTGGTCCGAGACGTACGCCGCTGTGGTCTGATGGTCCGAGACGTATGCCGCTGTGGTCTGATGGTCCGAGACGTATGCCGCTGTGGTTTGATGGTCCGAGACGTACGCCGCTGTGGTCTGATGGCCTGTGGTCTGATGGTCTGTGACGCCACTGTGGTCTGCTGGCTCGTGACGCCACTGTGGTGGTCTGATGGTCTGTGACGCCGCTGTGGTCTGCAGATGGTCTGTGACGCCGCTGTGGTCTGATGGTCTGTGACGCCGCTGTGGTCTGTTCTTCCTCAGCTGACTGCGGACGGTCAGATGATTAGGAGACCACAGGAGGAGGAGCTGCCAGCCATCTGCGAGCTCTGTCAGCGTGAGTAGAGCTCTGCAGTCGAGCTGAACGCCACTAGCACTGACATTGCATTACATAGCTACTCAGTACTCTCTTCGCCCATCAGCCATAAGTGTGGGCCTCAGCCTCCAGCTGTAACTGCGCTGTGGCCTAGGTCAGCACCTGACTTCACCTCCCTCGCCCGGCAGAGGCGTGTGGTCCTAACGCCATGGCGTTCGGTGGTCACTGTTACCGGCTTCTGGAGGAGGATCGCACCCTGACGAACGCGACTCGCTCCTGCGCGGAGCTCGAAGGCGCCATGGTGTCCATCGAGTCAGCACCGGAGAACCGCTTCGTCACCGGTGAGAGACATCACTGACTTACCAGCAGCTGTGACCTGCTGCGCGTCTAGCTATTGACTGTCGTCCATCGTTGGCCTGCAGCAGCGAGTGAGCCGCTGCGAGCGAGCTGGGACGCTAAAACGGCATCGTCTAACCGTCAGCTGTCTGCCACGCGTGGGCTATGCCGATCACTTCGAACTGGCTGTGCACTGTGCAGGGGTTGTTGGCTGTCATAGTGTCATGCATGATGCACTGGCGAGTGGCGACACGATGTTACACTGTTTACCATCCCTGACCGTCTGCCCCCCCCCCCCCTCTGCAGCTCTGGCGTTCGCCCCCTCCAGTGCGCAGTGCAGTCAGCCAGACGGGGGAGTTTGGCTGGGACTACAGCGAGTCAGAGTCGGCTCCAGCTGGGAGTGGGAGGACTGCAATGAGTTCTCCTTTGACAACTGGGCCAGCGACGCCGGCAACGACGGCCAATGCGCCATTCTGTCGCGGGACGGCCTCTGGAAGGACGCGACCCGGTGCAACCAGCTGCGCCTGCCCACCGTCTGCGAGTGGGACCCGTGCGAGGAGCCGGGGCGGTACGGCGGAGACTGTCAGCTCTCCAACCCGGGCGCCGTCTACTGAGCCGCAGCTCTCCAACCCGGGCGCCATCTGCTGAGCCTCAGCTCTCCAACCCGGGACCATCTACTGAAACTCAGCTCACCAGCCCAGGCGCCGTCTGCTGAGGCCTCAAGCTTCACCAGCCCGGGCGCCATCCTAACTGAAACTAGGCAGCCCAACCCGGGCGCCCATCTGCTGAAAACTACAGCTTCCACGCCGGGCGCCATCTGCTGAGCCTCAGCTTCAACCCGGGCGCCATCTGCTGAGCTCAGCTCACCGCCCGGGCGCCAATTTGTTTATTTGTTTATTGATAAATATCACCATCGGGCCCTGAACACGCCACTAACAAAGTGAAGTCAATAAGAATTAAAAATATTACAAATAAAGGATGAAAAATAAAAAGTACACATAAAATAATAAAATTGAAGATATGTAAAAATAAACATGAAATACAAAATACATGTAAAATGCGAATACAAATGCATATAAAATGCAAATATGAATACATATAAGAACATGGGTTAAGAAAGACAATGTTTAATTACAATAAGAATGGTGGACAAGTAAAAAACGTCGTGAATCTGTGGCACCTACGAATGGCAAGGTAGTGGAGGCATGGTCGTTTATATATTTGACCGACGTGGGCCCTGTAAGTTAGGTAACCAAAGAGTGAAAAAGTCGCATTTGATCTTGGCCAAGAACAGGTTGGTTTCTCTGGTCACACGGCATACTATTCTAGAGAGGACCACATTGACGCGGGCAAAACTCTCGGCAAAGCCGGGCTTTGTACGCTGAACTCTGCTGAGCCTCAGCTCTCCAACCCGGGCGCCATCTGCTGAGCCTCAGCTCACCAACCGGGCGCCATTTGCTGAGCTCAGCTCTCCATCCCGGGCGCCAATCTGCTGAGCCTCAGCTCTCCAACCCGGGCGCCATCTGCTGAGCCTCAGCTCTCCAGCCCGGGCGCCATTTGCTGAGCCTCAGCTCTCCATTCCGGGCGCCATCTGCTGAGCCTCAGCTCTCCAACCCGGGCGCCATCTGCTGAGCCTCAGCTCTCCAACCCGGGCGCCATCTACTGAGCCTCAGCTCACCAACCCGGGCGCCGTCTACTGAGCCTCAGCTCACCAACCCGGGCGCCATCTGCTGAGCCTCAGCTCTCCAACCCGGGCGCCATCTGCTGAAATTCAGCTCTCCAACCCGGGCGCCAGCTGCTGAGCCTCAGCTCTCCAACCCGGGCGTCCATCTGCTGAGCCTCAGCTCTCCAACCCGGGCGCCATCTACTGAAACCTTAGCTGCACCAACCCGGGCGCCATCTACTGAAACTCAGCAGCCCAACCCGGAATTAGTAGGTACAGGGCCTGGAGCTTACCTAACCATTAGGGCAATGCTTTTCTATCGAACCGCCTCCTCCCATGGACCTAAAGCAGGTGTCTCTTGACAAAAACGAGCCGTAAGTCACGCTCCTTCATTGCTGGAGACTCGCGCTAACAGACAATCGCTCTCGCCGTTGTTTGTGTATTGTTAACTATGCGTGGTGTTTAATTTACATGTACTCAATTCAGCAAAAACTGACGGAAGAGTCGGACAAAATGGGTCAACAATATATCGCTCGCAACTAAATACAACAGTTTCTCAGCCAACAACTTTCGACAGCTTGTACAGTGTACACCTCCGGACCATAGAGTCGATGCAGTTATTGTGTCACATTCTTAGAAAGTGCTCACCGGCCGGGTTTCTGTCAGTCACTCCGTCTCGCTGCTCAGTCCAGTCAGTCTCCGAGTCATTCAGGGCCTCCCCACCGGACCCGGACTCAGATCCGAACCCGGACCCGCACTCGGATCCGGACTCAGTCGCGGCGCTCGGACGGAGCGTGACCTCTCCCACAGGCATCCTTGCACCGAGTCACAAACAGACAGACACACAGAGACAGACGAGTCAGGCGGCTCAAACACAAATAAATAGCCTATAGGTGGGGGTGTGGAGAGGCGGATCGGTGGCCAGCGATCGTAGAGCCCACCCTCTGCCTGCCAGCGGACGATCAGGGCGTGTCCGCCACCACCGCCGCAACGTCAGCGCGCCAAGCGTCGAGCACCGCTCCCCGGCCGCTCGGACCACCGGGCAGCCGAACACCAGACGACGGCTGCACAGAGCCGGGCCGCTCGGACCACCCGGGCGGCTGGCATCTGAACCTCCTCTCCCCGCTGCCGGTCTGGACAGCACCGGTCTCCAACGCAGACCACACGAGCGCACCAGCCGCTCAGAACAGCAGCGTGCTCATACCGCCCATCTCGCTCTGCTCCTTCACGAAAATCTCAAAGTACTGATAGATGATGGTCACTGCCAGCAGAATACCGGTACCTGACCCGATAGCGCCCATGAAGTCAGCGATCACAGACAAACCTCCGATGCACAAACCGCCGAACGCCGCCGCGGTCGGGATGTAGCGGTTCAGCTCGTGGATCATCGACTTCTCGCGGTGGCCGCGCATCACCATCTGCTGTTCGCGCAGCTGCTTGGCGACATCCTTCGCGGAGGAGCCGGACACGTCGATCCACGTCTTGCTGAAGAAGGCGCACGAGCCGAGCATGAAGATGACGTAGAGCAGCGCGTGCACCGGGTCCTCGCCGATGTGCCCGAGGGACTCGGGCGGCGAGAGGTAGTAGCAGAGCCCGCCGATCGGGTAGGAGCGAGCCGGACCGCCGCCGCCAACGTCACCCCACACGCCCAGCAGGTTGACGAAGAAGTTGCCGTGGAACTTGACCGCCATCATCTGAGGGAGGAGCGGAGCGGCGGGTCAGACGCGTCAGAGCACGGTTCGACACGAGGCACGAGTCAGCGACACTGCCCGCCGAGGCTGGTGACAGACGGGAACAACCAGCTGGAAGAATCCGTCTGAACAGTGACGTTTAACACATAGGAACAGCGATCAGCATGGAGTAAAACGTATAGATCAGAGATAGACGGCTTCCAGCAGGGACAGCACAATTATGACAGCACTTCTTTAAGACGCACATAAATAACAAACACTTGCCCAAACACGTAGCTCACATGCAACACCCGACATCCACAGAATAGGTCAATATATACGTCGATACGACACCAATTCGGGCTAAGTTACAAGTACGAAATATATTTTTCAACACACAATAGTTTCGATAAAACAATAAAACGTAGGATATCAGTAATAGACTCCTTGTATTCGTTATCTATCCTCGCGTCCTACCAGACCTAGCGCCTGGCGACCCCCCCCCCCCCATCTGGGCTGACAGACACCCGCGCACCTGCGAGATGAGGTAGAGGTTAGAGACGGCGCCGACTGCAGGATGATGGGGATTGTGGTGAGTTAGAACAGCTTGATCGAGTAGCTGCTGTACGGTCCGCGGTAACGGGCAGACTGGATCGGCAGGTCACGCGGAAAGCCCGCAGGACAGACAGGACAAAACCGGTCAGATTGCCGCGACAACACTGCCAGACACACAAACGGTCATAACAAAGCCACAAAACCGGCCGACGCGAGCTCTCATGTGAAGCCCAACTTTGAATGGAAACGAATGCTTTGTTTGCAGAAGAATCAGTTCATTACAGCCAACACTTCAAATTTGGCATAAATGAGGCCCCAAGAACAGTGCCAGTGTGGCAGATTCGAGAATATTTCCAGATCATGTCCGATCCAAAGTCAACAACAAGCAACAACAACAACTTTATTTACGTAACGGACGATTGTGAGGCACATTGTCCAGGTGATGGCAAAGCTCATGCTTAATTCTTTAGGCACACACCACCATGGTTAACGTAAAATAAAGAAAAGGTGGTTCAGTTGCCACGACCCAGTGAGGAGGAGGGTCAGTTGACAAATTTCGAAAGAGGGATGGACCGGGCAGATCCGTGGATCAAGACATTTTACGAAAGCCTTGATGTACTTTCTAGGAATTTTGGAAAGCAGCGGAGATCAGTGGTGCAGTTGTGTTTTGTTGTGTTTCGGCCAAAGAGAAGGTGTGTTGACTTTTGTGTGTCTGGAAGCCTTGAAAGTCAGTGCATAAGATATGCAGAAACTTGTCTTGGAAGGTGATTTCGCTGTTGGTGAATAGTGGACAGTAAAAAGGAAGTGGGATTGTGTTTTCTTGGTGTGAACCGCAGGCACATTCAGGGGTTTGTGACCTTGCTGTATGGAGTAATTGGTGGCGTTAATTTGGACATCCCCAGTCTGATCTGCGTGGGAGAGTGTATTTGCCTAGCTTGGTCCTATGTGATGTAGTGTGAATGGTGGTGTATGCTATGCAGTGATTTAACATTGTTCAAAACTTGTTTACGGCTTTTGAACGACTGGATACAATGAGGCAGGGAGTTCCAATTTCGGACGTGTTGGGGTTATGAATGATCTTCTTGGTAGCTGGATGTCCGGGAGTGGGGGACTGTCAGTTGGTCGGCATTCTGAGAGCTCGTCCGGTGTCCTGTCGTCTTGCCTCGGGGATCTATGTACTAATGTAGTCTGGATATGTGAGGTTGAAGTTGTCTTTTAAGCTTCCTATATAGCTGGAGTCTATTGAATTTTACGCCTTGTCTCAGGCTGTCCCATCCCAGTTCAGCCTCAGCTTATTTGTTGATGTCGCGTTAATGTGTTCTGTGACTATCCTCGCAAGCTCTATTTTGCAGTGCTTTCCAGTCTAGTCGGTCAGATATTGTCAGATGTCCGTCGTAGATACAGTCGCAGTAGTCAAAGTTGGGCCGTAGTAGTCTTTATAAATTGTTTGTCGATTATCTTGGCGTGCAGAATTTAGCTATCGGTAAAAAGCGGACTGAGGAGCAATATTAATTTGCGGCACAATAGTGTTATATGTGGCATGGAATCGCAGGTCATCTCGATTAAAGTTAACCCTAAGTGTTTGTGTGATATCAATTTGTGATTGATTCCGGTGAAGGTAAGTAGGAGGTGGATACGTGATGTGTCCTCGCTTACTAAAGTCTGGGTTAGGGTTTTTGATGGACTAAAGGTTATAGCCCACTGCTGTCCATAGTTTTATCGTGTTTAGTCATTTGGAGGGAATTTGTGCATGTGAACAGGGCTGTCAGATTGTGTAAGAAACAATAACGATATGTCGTCAGCATAGAAGAGGCTGTGTTTGTCAGTTGCTTAGAAAGTTCGTCAAGATAGAGGAGGGCAAGAAGTGTCCCAGTATGGGATCCTGTGGCATCCAGCGTTTTATAGTCAAAACTGTCGAGAAGGAGTTTCTACTTTAACTTTTTGTGTCTGCGGTCATTTAGGTATGATTTTAACCAGTTAAGTAATGAGCCTTGAAAGTTTGTGTAGTGGTTTTTCACACTTGAATAGGCAGTCCATCGCTCGCCAGATCTGCAAAGCTATTTTGTCACGCCAAGTACACTGCTGTTGAAGTACATGTCCTTCCGTTGTCCATTGAGCTATAAGACAAATCTTGTCATGTATGCCAGTTAATTTCGGTGTTGTGATAGGGCCTATACCCGCGCTGCATATCAGAGAGAGTGAGTCATCTGTTAGGTGCGGTAGGTTTGTTGCAGTCCGATCGACTATGACAATGTTGATCGTAAAGTGTCCGATAAGTCCAAGAGTCCGAAAATATTCACATTTGTACAGCATCCTATACCTAACAATTAGTGTGTTTAACTTTATTTCATGTCCACAATTATCATCACATCATCTTCCAATCAATGTCCCATTTAAATACATCAATCATACCACACTTTCTTAGAAAACATCAAAGGATCATTCAATTAACTGCATGTAAGGTGTAAAGACCTGCAGTAGGTATATGTAAGAAAATGCGTAAACTGTGATTTGTATGCCTTGACCGAAAAATGTCCAAAATATCTGTGGCTGGCCGACCGAAGTTTACATC
Source organism: Semibalanus balanoides (assembly GCA_014673585.1). NCBI lineage: Eukaryota > Metazoa > Arthropoda > Thecostraca > Balanomorpha > Balanidae > Semibalanus > Semibalanus balanoides. The sequence continues at coordinate 116,247 of VOPJ01014742.1, read as the reverse complement.
GGAATCAGACTATTTTTGGACGTCCAAAAATTTTGGACTCCGATTTACATCACAATCCGCCACTGCCCAAACTCACCTGGAAGTATATGACCACGGCGAAGATGAGGAGCGTGGAGCCAAGGTTCATCAGGTTGGGCAGGTTCTGGCGGTAGAAGGCCTCGCGCAGGGCGCGCACCTTGTCCTGGCGCGTGGCCAGCAGATGGAACAGAGCGATAATGGCACCCTCGAACTCGGTACCGCGGCCTGGACAGACAGACAGACAGACAGAGGCATACATCAGACCACCGCGGTCAGGGCCGGCAGGTACACACTACACACACCGACAGACAGACAGACAGACAGACAGACAGACAGACAGACAGACAGACAGACAGACAGACAGACATCGACAGACAGACACTGACAGAAGACATGACACGGACAGACAGGGGACACGACAGCAGGACACGACAGAAGACAAGGACACGACAGAACAGACCGACAGACAGGACACGACAGACAGACACGACAGACAGACACGACAGACAGACACGACAGACAGGACACGACAGACAGGACACGAAACAGACAGGACAGACAGACAGACCACGACAGACAGACACGACGATCAGACACGGACAGACACACGACAGACAGACACGACAGACAGACACGACAGAACAGACACGACAGACAGACACGACAGACAGACACACAGACAGACACGACAACAGACACGACAGACAGACACGACAGACAGACACGACAGACAGACACGACCAGACACACGACAGACAGACACGACAGACAGACACGACAGACAGGACACGACAGACAGACACGACAGACAGGACACGACAGACAGACGCGACAGACACGAACAGGACAGACCGACAGACAGACACGATTCAGACATGAGCACGACCAGACAGGTCACGACAGACAGGGACCCACGACAGACAGACCACGACAGACAGACACGACAGACAGACACGACAGACAGCACGACGACAGACACGACAGACAGACACGACAGACAGACACGACAGACAGACACGACAGACAGACACGACAGACAGACACGACAGACAGACACGGACAGACAGGGACCGGACAAGACAGACCACGACAGACAGGGAGAGACAGACACGACAGACGAGAGCACACAGACCACGACAGACAGGACACGACAGGACAGGACACCAGACAAGACACGACAGACAGGACACGACAGGACAGAACACGGACAGACGACACGACAGACAGACACGACAACAGACACGACAGACACGTCACGACAGACAGACACGACAGACAGGGACACGACAGACAGACACGACAGACAGACACGACATTACAGACACGACAGACAGGACACGACAGACAGACACGACAGACAGACACATCAGACAGACACGAAGATCAAGACACGACAGACCAGACACGCACAGACAGACACGACAGAACAGCACGATCAGACAGACACGGACAGACAGACATCGACTACAGACACGACAGACAACGAAGACAGAACAGACAGAGACAGACAGCAGACAGACAGAGAGAGAGCGAGCGTGCAGAGACAGACAAGACAGACAGGACAGACAGACAGACAGGCAGGACAGACAGACAGACAGGACAGCAGGACGACAGACAGACAGACAGACATTTACAGACAGACAGACAGACAACAGACAGACCAGACAGACAGACAGACAGACAGACAGACAGACAGACAGACAGACAGACAGACAGACAGACAGACAGACAGACAGACAGACGGATACAGGCAGACGTCAGAGCATAGCATCAGTGCCAACTGGACTGTCGAGACATGTAGGTCACAATAGCAGCAGCAGACACTAACTGAAGGACGGTCTGGCCGGTCAGACAGGCGAAAACGGCGACACGCAACACTGATGAGTAGCAAATGTCAGATGACAAACATTCGCAAACAGGACGGAGCCGGTTTTGGCTCAACGAAGTATTAAAAAACGCGACTATTGACTATTGACGCTTCAATGCTCAAAAACAACGATATCGATTTGGTTGAATTTGAGTTCGGAAAACTGACAGTGACCCCGCTACCTCGCCACCATTAGCCATCGTCTCTCCCACCACCACCCACCAGTGTTGACAGTGGCCGGACTGAGCGACTTCCACACGATCGTCTCGCAGATGTTGGTGGCGATGAAGAGCGTGATGCCCGAGCCGAGGCCGTAGCCCTTCTGCAGCAGCTCGTCCAGCAGCAGGACGATCAGGCCGGCGACGAACAGCTGCAGGATGATGAGCAGACAGACGCCGGCGCCCATGTCGTACGGGTCGCCGTACATGCCCGTCAGCACGTACACGATCGCCTGGCCCACCGTGATGATCATGCCGAACACTGCCGGCAGAGGTCAGGGAGGTCACAGACTGGCGGAGACGGTGATGGTCATGCCAAACACTGCAGACGGGAGAAAGGTAGCTCATCGTCCTCATCGACTCATAATATAGCCCATTGAATGGCATCGACCAGCCTGGAAGCATTTGCCAACTGACTAACTAGGTTGGTAGACCACATACTAGACAAATACCCCAAACATCTCTCTTAGATCGCTTCTCATGCTCTCTGACGTACGTTTCTGCGCGCCGTTGAATAGCGCACGGTCCTTGGGCGAGTCTCCGACCTCGATGATCTTGGCTCCGGCCAGGAGCTGCATGATGAGGCCGGAGGTGACAATCGGCGATATGCCCAGCTCCATCAGCGTGCCTCGGTTACTGGCCAGGATCACTCGGATCCAGTAGAAAGGATCGGCAGAGTCCGAGGACATGATGCCGAACAGGGGGATCTGTGGAGCACCGAGGTGGGTCAACTCGAGACACGCCAGAAACTAAACGGGAACAGTATACACTTCCGAATAACTCTCATTAGGCAATAGTAGGTTTGATATTGACCCACAAGAAGCCATAAACAGAAATAGAATGGTGCTTAAAAACTAGAATGCACAGAACAGCTTTGTTGGACATAACTAAAAGGATACCTCGGGCTAACCCTAAAATTCGGAGGAACCGTCTGAGCTACCGTGCTGTGACTAAATGCCATGAATGCGCACATACTGGTTATTGGTTCGACTCTGATTGAATCGATTGGAACCGTTCAATCAAAATCCCTAAACAAAACAAAATAATCAATTTACCACCAGATATTTGCTTTCATGAAACGTGATTGAATCGAAACCCACATAGAAACAAGGCTGATTGAATCAAAAGATTGTTCAATGTTGAATCAAACGTGAATTGATCAAAATATGTTTTGATTCTTTGAATTGGAAATCATCCTTTCCCAAAATTGTTATCCAAGAATCAAACGGTGACTTAATCATTCATGTTCCAGAATGAATCGTGACTGAATCGTTCCAAAATCGTTTAATCAATAGCCAGTCGGAATGCGTAAGTCGTGAATGGAGTTCTCAGAATGCCACACTTAGGCAACCATGGCGTTTGGTTTCCAAGCTGATGGTCGAACTAGCTCAGCTGGGTAAACGCTAGACTGAGAATCGGGACAGTGTCAGAAGTGAAAAAGGTGAATTTTGTGTGACAAAAGTGAAAAAGGAGCCCCTTAAAGGGACACTGTCCACTCAAAGTAAAATTTGATATGTTAAAGAACAGCCGAATTTGATAAGCACCATTGAAGTCCGTTTTTTTTTCTTTTTTAATTCGCGCCGAGTCGCCAATATTCGCCGTTCAAAAGTCAGTTTTCTTCCAGCCAATGAGGTCGCGAGTCCTTCCTACGGCCACCACTACTTACCAAATGATAGGCATGAAGGGAAAGTTTTATGTAAAATGAGGAAGTTAATGTATTTTTTTTTTACTTTTAACCGAAGGGATTTTATTTCCAGCAAATTAATGAAAAGATTTTCCCGACCGAGGTTTTCTTATGATTGGTTCTCCGATTCCGGAATACCAAATTGGAAAGAGTCTGTTCACGTTTCCATTGCAACGACTCAAATGCGGCAGATGCGGTAGATTCAGTTAACAGGACCAATATGTATAAGCGACATCGGCGTTCTCATCCAATTGCAATTAGCGTCAGCTGACGTTTGGTCAGTTCAAGTTGACATCCCTTCTCTGTGATTACAGCTAATTGAGCAAACGCTTCCCATGTAGTAGTGGTGAGTTATAAAATCGTAAACAGTTTTTAGATTTCTAAAAAAGTCATGAAATTTAATGATTGTTTTTTGTTATGCGGCTTTTGGTAAAGAGTTTAATGGCAATTCAAAATCATAAGTGGTCCTTAGCTCTTGTTTAAGCCTGTTTTTGCGATATCATCCGGAAGAGGCAGTGTCCCTTTAAAGCAATTGAATTTGTAATTTGCAGAATGCATCTAGGCTAGTGCAGCCGCTGATTGGCTGACAGCGACTTCAAGATTTGCCAGATTGTTGGTCCTGGGAGAAAAACTATTTGTATTTTTCAAACACCTTTGCAGGACTACCTGCTCCGAGTACAATAACAAAAGACTTGCTTGCATTCAAGTCGCCAGAATTGTTTGCAAATATCGTGCCTATTCTCTATAGCTCTCTATATCTCGATGATGACGTCATTGTCCCATTTTTTAAAATCGTATTAAGTTAGTGCCTTTTCGAGAAACATATCACCATCGTTTTCAGCAGCACTTACTTCATATTTTTACAACAATAGGCGTATATTTGACAACTTTCAGAAGGGTGAATCATTCCCTTTGACAAACAACCCGGGAGTCTCGGTCCCCGACTGACGTCAAGACCATATCTGTACAGGATATACGACTGAGTCAAGACCATATCTGTACATACAGGATATATGACTGACGATTCATCAACTTTCCACAGCATAATATATGCACACATTGGCCATATATAAGAAAATAGTTTGTGTAGAAACGCGTATCAAAAAATAACCGCAAACATTAACTGGCATACGCAATTACACAATTTGTATTCCACCGCCGCTGGCGTGGAAATTTGTTCCACGAAACTTAGATCGTGGCACCCACTTTCTGACACTGGATTGGGATTTCTCCAGTTCGATCCCAGGTTCCAAAAGCTGTGCAGGCCGGCGCACCAATATGCCGTACTAAGGCATTGTTAAAATTGGGTGCGATCACGGCACTTAGCAAGATTGGGCCGTGGAAGCGGATTCCATCAACGGTTTCAAGCGCAACATCGACAGGTACTGGGCGCAGCTCATGTACCTGGCTCCGACTTCTACTTAATCTAGTTATCTGATTCGATGGAAATAGAGCTCGATGAGCCCGAGCGAACCAGGCACCGAAGTGAACCTCTCGGCTCTCATAGACTCGGATCTTCTATGGAAGTGGGAAACACATGAAGGCTTCAGAAAAAGTGCCTGGCATGCTGAATACAGCTATTTATATTTTGCTATTTTAATACAAATTTGGCACAATATCAACATATTGGGTTGTCCTAAAAAAGAGAAAATCATTGTGCAGATGGTTGCCTTATGCCTACATAGGATTACATGCAAAATGCAAATCAAGAAATCTGTGGACATTCTCCATTTCACACTCACATAATACAAAAATGCATTACAACTTTAAACAATATCAATCATTTACGGTCTCAAAACAGTGAAAAGGCTGGTGAAATGGGAAGATACATACCTGGCAGCAAACCAAGAAGATGAAGAGGGTTACTGCTGTCCATAGCACCTTCTCTCTGAACTGGATTTTCCTCTCAGGCTTTGCAATCTCAGGTAGAATGCCACAGAAGGGCCGTATCACATCCAGAAATTTGACTGAAATAAAAGATGATTATCACTTGTAAAATAAAAACATTGTTTATTTGCTAAAACACAACTTTTTAAACAAACTCAGACATAAAATGTGAATGTACCAGAAAATATATGTACCAATCAAATAAAATACATATGTGCACACATCCATTGTTTAAAATATATGTAAGATTAAGGTAAGATATATAAAATAAATAATTCAAATATTGAACCAAAGTGCAACAACAGATAGGCATCAGCATCATACAATTTCCATATTATACCGGGTGGGCCGAAAAAACAATCCGAACTTCAAAACCGTATGTATAATAGATACATGCCTGAGGAGCGTGAAATTTTGATAATATAATGCCAGAACATAGTCTATTCAATCCTAAAATTGTATGTAGGTACGTAAATTTCGTCGGGATCTATTGCACTGTAAATAAAACGTGACAGATAACGAATTGTCCCTGCATCTTTCCTCTCCCCCTAAAAACGTTCCGAACTTGTAACGTAGATATGTTGGAGGCGTTTGGATGAGGATAGATATTTATAATTGTGTGCAACTGTTTATAAGGCTCCTGTAGATGCCTCTGCTGATTTTCAATTAAATCCTTAATCCATTCATGTTTTCTCATTTTATGAACTCCGAAACAAAAAATGACCAATACAACTTTTTTTCACTGTAGTTTTATTTGAACACGTGAGCGATCGCACCTCCCTCAGCGCGGACCACAGCGTTCAGTCGTCGCTTCCACTGCAGGTGCTTCGCCTGATGGTGTCCAGAGTCACTCCCTCCCATGCAGCCACTATCGCAGCCCTCAAGTCCTCCAGGGAGTCGAACTTCTGACGGCGGTACTAGTACACCGCCTCTGCCAGGACGCTCCAGACGCAGTAGTCCAGCAGGCTAAGGTCCGATGAGTTCGGCGGCCACTCGTCCTTGCCGATGTAGCCACACCGATCCGCCAGGAATCCCTGGGTGCTCTGCTCTTATGGGAAGGAGCTCCTCAGCTCCATCTTGCTTGCTTTATCGGAAAGGACGAGTGGCCGCCGAACTCACCGGATCTTAGCCTCCTGGATTACTGCGTCTGAGTGTCCTGGCAGAGGCGGTGTACGAGTACCGCCGCCAGAAGTTCGACTCCCTAGAAGAGTTGAGGGCTGCGAATTGCGATAGTGGCTGCATGGGAGGGAGCGACTCTGGACACCATCAGGCGAAGCATCCTGCAGTGGAAGCGACGAGTGAACGCTGTGGTCCGCGCTGAGGGAGGTGCGATCGCTCACGTGTTCAAATAAAACTGTAGTAAGAAAAAGTTGCATTTGTAATTTGTTGTTTTCTAGTTAGAAGTTCATAAAATGAGGAAAAAAAACTTGAAAATTAGTAGAGACATCTACAGGAGCCTTATAAACGATTGCACACAATTTCCCAATATCAATCATCATCCAAACGCCTCCAACATACGTAACAAGTTCGGAACATTTTTTTGTTGGGAGAGGGGAAAATGAAAGGCAAATTCGTGATCTGTCACGTTTTATTTACACTGCAATCGATCACGACTAAATATACATACCTCCATCAATATTTAAGAATGAGTAGACATATGTTCTGGCATTATATCGTCAAAACTTCACAGTCTTCAGGCATGTATTTTAACAGGCATACAGTTTTGAAGTTTGGAACGTTTTTTTGCCCACCCAGTACATACAAATAACTGATTCTGATGCAGCCAAAAGGACATGATTATAGTTGTAAAAATGAAAGGTAGCTATTAACACCAAGGAGCTGGAATGCTTTTAGACACCAAAGGTCTAAAAAAAATCAGCTTATGGCTTTCAAACATACAACAGCACATAGCATGATTGAAACCTGGGAGGCTGACACAATTTTACCTCTAATACTGCCAAATATTAAATAACTGAAATTTGTTCACTTGCAGGGACGTAGCCAATGGGGGGGGGGGCATGGGCCATGGCCCCTGAGCAAAATAACTTAACACTAGATTTAATGGGATTCTCTGACGACCAACCCTACCCCCAGTCAGCAGCATATAAATATGACTAAGGAGCAAAATTATATTTTTATGTGCCTCCCCCCTGATAAAAATCCTGGCTACGTGCCTGCTCACTTGCAGTCAAAATTCAATAACAAGCATGTCTGCCTTTTTCAGATTTGCAAAAATCTTCCCAATGAAAATATGCTATTAACATCATACTTACACTCAGAAGTCAGAATGCAGTGGGCCAGAAAAACATAGATTTGCAGAGCAAATTACTTCAGTGGCCAAAAGTCAGATTATGGCTTTCCAACATAACATATCTATCATCTTACAAGTTTGTATCAGGCAGATACACATATCTTGCTTTGTGAGTGCACATAAAAACCTTGTGCCTTCGACACTTCATTTTTGCTGGTCATCCACTCAGCAAAGATATTATCTTCCAGAGAAAACTTGAAGGATTTTGCATCTTCATATTTGACAACATTAAAATAAACTCAAATCTCCAGCCATTATCTTTCTAGTAGAGTTTGATTTTCCATTGGGTCTGCAGTGCAGGAATATTGTTATCTTTGCACTCCTCTGAGATGCAAAGATAAAAATGTGTAATGCTCGTTCAATGATAAAGTGAAATAATGTGTTATATTTGCATCCCTCTGAGATGCAAGATAAGGTCACGCGAGTTTCAACTAAAAATAAGTACAGAACTGAACTTGACTGAATCAAACTCTACTTAGAAAGATATATAATTATTCCTGTTTCCCTTGTGGAAGAAAGGAAATATTTTCTGCACAAGTTCCTGACAAAACCTCTCTCCTTTGTCGTCAGGTTTTTCAGTCACACACTTGGAAAATATATCCTTATCTTCCACTCGGAGCCATGAAGAATACTATATATCTTAGCATCCTGTAGGGTGCAAGATAAGAATATCTTTGCAGAATACTGATGTTAAAGATGAAACTAAAATATGAAGATATATTGATATCTAATCTTTCAAGTTTTCCAGGAAGAGAATATTTGCTGAGAGATGATGATGATTGGGGTTTTAGGGCAGACCGACAAGTGACAACAAAGGTCACATGCCTATTTGCTGAGAGAGTGACCATCAAAAACCAAGTGCCAAAGACACAATTTTGCTTTAATGTGTCACTCACAAACATGTATGCATCCATATAAATGTATATCAATATATGGATGCGTTGTCACTGTGCCAGTATACCATAAACCATGGTGGCATACAGATGTTAGACAAAACTAAAATATTAAGATAAGGGCTAGCACTAAAAGCTGGATAATTCGCAGCAGCTGGCCGCCAGGGACCGCTAGTGACTAGTGAGCCAGTAAATTTTGACGTTGCAAGCATATAATAAGTTTATTGATTCACAATTTGTTTCGCAACATATTTATGTGTTCATTTATATATAAATACATGAACAAAAAATGGGTTTGCGACATAAAAGTACCCTAGCTCACTGGCGGTCCCTGGCCGCCAACGACTGCGAATTATCCAGCTTTAAGTGCTAGCCAAGATAAGGAGCTCTATTGCCTACCATTAACGGTGTAAAACAAAATTAACATAAGTGCCAAGTCAAAGTGGGCAGAAGCCTGACGTTCATGCACAAAAGGAGATAGGGAACAAATACTTACACCCCATTTTTGCCTTCTATAAGAAGCACAGATATTTAAATCTGGCTGAATCAAAGACACTTGAGACTCCTCCCTCTACTCTCGCACATCAACTACACACGCATTCAGACGGACTCGATCTAACACTAGAAATGAGCGAGCTATTGGTGGGCGAAACGGGCCAACACGCTCTCCAACGAAGCCAACACGACCTCCAGCTCGTGCGTCGGCGGCCGGCGATCTCCACGTAGCAGGCGTTTTGAGTCACGTGACCAATGATCTGGCCCCAGTTTCGGAGTTTCACCGCCAGATGTCCCACGACGGCGATGTCACTGCCATCTACGCAAAGTAGACAGGGTTACGAAAATAGCATCGGTCGCTAGATGGCACTATGGTTACTGCTGTATAAAAACAGTGAGTGTGCAATGTGCGTTGTGTTTCCTAGGCCGTGGAGCCGGGGGGGGCAGGGGGGCACTGCCCCCCAACATTCAGATTTTAACAATTACGCCTATGGACGTTGCCTGGAAAAGAATCGACTTCAAAATGCCTTTTGCCCCCCCCCCAACTTCAAATGAGTTCCTACGCCCCTGGTTGTGTTGTGCAGTACTACCATACATAAATAATTGTATTTATATCTTTCAGGAACAAAGATCAGGTCCAAATGTCCAGGATGTTCACTGCTACTGAAAGTCACTATCGTGAGCCAGGGAGTCTAAGGAAATTTGACTGGGGGAGGGGGCTAACGTGAACCTCAATATCTACAATTGCATGCTCTCAGCAGACAGGACAGACGGCAGCAGACAGGACAGAGTGGCGTTCGGCTCTCAGCCTAACGCCACTCCCGGGCAGTGGCGAATCTAGGTTTCGAGTTTGGGAGAGGCACAAATTTTGCTCCTCGTTTCGTCGGCGAAAAGTTGCTGAGCTATTAACACGTGAACTAAACTTATTCAGCGACTTATCGAGCGACAGATTCAGAAATGGTCCAAAACTTGACCCAAGGTTAATACTGGCACGCTGATCACGAATATGACCTTCATTTTGAAGTGCAATGTCACCTTAAAGGTCAAAACTAAGGTCAAAGGACCAGGAGCGACGGGGTACAGCAAAACGTCCCGAATTTATTGTCGAATCTTTTCCAAAATGGCCTCAAATGATAGCCACCCAGCCAACAATTTACTTGGGCACTGATCGGGCACAATGGGATTAAAGGAAATAGTTCACCTTCAACATGGGTTTTGAACTGAGATAGCAGTTTTGTAGCCCGTGTTGACAGGGGCGGATCCAGGGGGGACAATCCGGCCATGCCCCCCCCCAAGCGAAAAAGGGTGGGGCCAACATATATTTTGCCCCCCCCCCAAGGATATCAGTGAATATTCACATTATTTAATACGGATTTTTTGGTACTATTTGGTATAAACATGGTGAGTCTGGTACTCGAGGAAAGATAACAATTTATCGTTAAAATAACTTTGAAACAGTCAAAATCCAGCTATTCAAATACCAAACTGACAAATTTCGCGCCGCTTCGCGGCATCACACAGTTTTGCAAATTGCTACACAATTAGGCAATGGCAAAAATTAAATTTATTATGTGTATGGCAGAGGCTCTCCTTGACGGTAAAATTCTGAGTCCAAGGCACTTTATACCAATATTAACACTCGCCTTACCGTTTTCCACCTTCGCCGTACAGGGGGGGGGCTGACGGGATTCCCTGTTAAACTTCCAAACCAAGCATCATAGAGGCAACGCGGGCTAGAACCAGCATGTCTGCTGTCATGTGAGGGAAATCCTAACGGTGTGAATTTTTTAGGTTTCGGTCATTGGGTGAACTTCCAGGTCAGGTGAACTTCAAGTAAATGAACCTCGGACTCGTTCACGTCAAGAATGCGTTTTTTCGCCGTCCGAAAACCTAAAAATGAAGAAATTTGATTAAATTAAATAAAAAGCTTGGCCTAAGACCAGTTTTGTCTCAGAAAAAACAGAACAATGTATTTATTTGTTTGATTATCTGGTCAAAATAAGTCCAAAAAAGTGATTAAAAAATGACGTCATGAGTTTCTTACACTCAGGGAGCCATATCACTCAATTACAAATAGTTATTGCAAGTCATTGCTTTGAAATTTGGTTTGGGTATTTCCTATACTTAGTTCTCTCACTCATCTTCCGGTTTTTCAAAATCTTTGCCAATTTTAATTTTTTAGAAATTCCCCCATTTTTCAGTTTGAGACGAAAGAAACCCAAAATTTCGGAAATCCGAGTTGGCCTTTCCCAATTAAAATGGCACTTTCGATCTTTGTCGCTTTCTGTTAGCAATTGCTGCAAAACTCTATTTTCTACGATTTTTAACAATATAGTTACCTTCTTTCCACCAACTATATTCGGTCACTAAAATGTATTTTCTCCCAAAAGACTAAACCAATTTAGCGAAATTTCTGCCAGCGATGCAGATACGTAATATTTGTTGTACTCAACACTGCAATTTCAGCAAGATGCGCGCATGAGTAAAAAGTGATTTTCAAAAAACATCAGGAGGCCTGTCAGGCCCCCTGAGGCGAGGGTTAATTTTCAAGCTGGCCTGCCGAGTTCCGAAAAACGCGACGCGAACGATATGACGCGGACATCGGCCCCCATAAAACACCTTAACCCGCGCACTGCAGGGGGGGTTGATTTCCGCCCCCTCATGTTTTTCAGGAGTAGCGGAAAAACGGCGGCGCNATGGTGTGCCTTTTCATACGAGTGTCGGCAATATTTTAAACTAGAAATCCAGTGAAAATGGACAAAGTAATGGACAAAAATATGATTTCAAAATTGACAAAGTTGATACATTTCGGTGGCGGTCGCCATTCGGTTCAAATAGCGAAAACAAAGTGCGGTAGAAATCACAGTGGAGTAACATCATACATCATACATCATCATAATACATCATCAGCATGCATCATCAGCATACATCATGACTACTTATGATGCATTCGAAATGTCACCAGATTTGTCCATTTAAAACATGATAAAATATATCCTATGTTTGTTTAGTTGAAACTCAGCAAGTAGGTCGTTTTGGATGGCAAATTTCATATTTGGAGGTTTCTCAATACACCCGACAATCTGGCTATCCCAATGACAAGCTAATGTTAAAGACGCTATATTTCCTATAAGTTAAGCTCAACTGTGATAATAATTCATAAGTTTATAATTATTGCATGTGGATTATCTAAATTTTTCAAAAATTAAAGCAAATACATTATATATGGAATTATGTACAGCTACCATCCTCCGATCTAGTTATATAACCACGTTCGGTCTCAAAACGTTTACGGTACCCTTACCAAATCCGTCTAGCTCTGTGAGGTAGCCGTTTTAAAGTGTTTTAACAGGTCACTGTATACCCGGGAGACCCAAGCGCTTTGCTGCGGAATTACCGTTTTAGCCCATATCGAGAGCTTGTGTTGGACGTGCTCAACTCTGTGCCTTAATGAGCTTTCGCTGTCCTGCACTCATGTTATACACTCTACAGCAGTGATTTAGCAGAGATTTAACGTGAGTTCAACACGTTGTTAACACTTTTAGGGTGTACGCTGGTGCCTGGCCTTTCGCAATGTTGACTCGTTCTAATGTAAAAGGAACGCAATACTGGGCAACAAATATATTTGCCTTTTTGACGCTAAATACGATATGAGATTCAAAAGACCGGAACGATGTTTACATACTCGAGAGATGCGTTTTTGACACAATATAGGCTCTTTCCACTGACAGCTTTTTCAGCGTCATTTGAATATATTTACATTCAAACGAGTTCCGGTGAAGTTTCCACAATCAGGAGCATTCACAAAGCTAAATCAGGTCCTTTTGTTGTTGTTATCGACTGGACTCCACTAGCGAATGGCGATGTATGTACTAAGGGAGAACGTGTAGGGTTAGCATCAGCTGTACATACATATACCTACATATAATTGTCCGATACATTTGGCAATTGTCCGCAAGAGAAGTCAAGGGGTGGCAAGACATGTGTCCCGGAAGGCCATGATTGTATTTGTATTGTATTTTACAGCAAAAACACTGTCCTATGCATAAAACGGCTGTTCAGAGTGTCTCATAATGGTTCAGAGGCATAGGCATGTTAAACGACACTCAGCAACATGCACACTAGAAAGTAAAACACACTGACACAAAGGCCGACATAAACATACACATGTAAAATATCACCGCGATGACGCTTAATAGGAGCTAAAGAATGTTATAGCACCTTGAGGAAACTATGTAGAATGATGGAGAAGATGCCCTGAATTACGGTCCTGGCATTCATTTTTGCCGAAAAAAAGTCAGAATTTGTCTTGTAAGTTTGAAAATAGGTAATATTTTACGAATGTGACGATCACCCCAACTTGCGTCACCAAAGCGAGTGGTGTGCGTGCACAAGGGCATCGAACCTGGCAACTTTGCGGCGCGCCGCCGAGTGAACAGCTGCTGTGCCGGCACCGCACGATGGTGCCACGGTAGTGCTGAACACGCGGACTGGCTGGTCGGATCCGCGCGCTCGCTCGCGCCGGGTATGGGACGTGGGGCACGCATACGTGACACACGTGAGTGTTGCGCCTGAGCGCCCTGCACCGACCCGTCGGTGGCGTCGGCGCGGGCACGGCAAGGTAACTGGAAAGACTGGTGCGGGAGACGGTTTTTCAAAAAGCAAGTGCGGTGGCAATCACATGGAGTAACTATGATGACGTAGCGAAACGTCACCGGGATTGTGACGTTTGAAATATGAGCACATGATGGACCAACGGTTTTTTGCGTTGAAAGGTCGCAACTAACGTGTCGCTTGGAGTGGAAAAAATTTCGGATTCTGGCGTTTCTCATGCATCACTCCGACAATCCTGCATATCTCAGGTTTAAAAACTTAATGTTAAAGGTGCTATATTCCCTTAAGACGCCTCGCACAGTTCCAGCCCAGCGGCAGCGCGTGGTAGCGCTGTGCTACACTGTATTAAAAGCGTATCTTGCCGGCTTCAGTTCTCACGCGCGGGAGGGCAAAATCAGCGTCCTGGCGGGTATTTGTAGAACGGAACTCAGAGTTTGTGGAAAGCTGGAAGCGAGAGCCTTCAGCCGGTGATTCCTAGGTGGTGCGAATTTTAGGAAGAAGATTGAGAGATTGAAGTTCGTACAGCTGCTGGGCGGTGAGCCAGCCCAGTTCATCTCGCACGTCCGATATGTGATCACATGTACGCCGGCCAGAGACAGCGCGCAAGCCAAAATTTGATACTATCAATGGACATCGCCAACAGTAGGGGAGACCGGGGCACGTTCTGTCACTTTTTTGCTAATTGGCCCTGGCGGGCACACTATTCAGATGGTGATTGATACTTTCCAATGACCATTACATACATCAATTAGCTCAAATCGTTTTTAGGACGTCAAGTGTATCTGCAGTTCATTGTTTCGGACGCCAGGTCGATAATGTGGCGATGACTCATTTGGACAGCAACTCTGCCCATAGCGGCGGCACGTTCTGTCACTATGGGGGACATTCTGTCATAATCGGGGCAGCTTCTGTTATCAACCGTCAAACGGTCCATTGTGCAGTGTCACTGCAGGGTGAGAAGAGGGTTTCATCATCGCCACCACTAATAGTGTAGAAATGACGTCTACATACGATCCCAACACTGCAGTTTTTGCTTTTCTTGGTTATCCTATCACCGAAAACAGAGTCCCTGAGTACGCCTATGATTCGAATTTTTGAACTTTTCCCTTTTTTCATAATAAAGACCATTGCGACTTATTAGAGACTCAAAACGCTTTGTATTAAAAAATCGGTGTCGCTCGATCGAATTGACATGGGCGTACAATGATCCTTTCAATAAACATCCAATATTTTCGAATTGTTTGCCCCTTGGGCCCCCACTGTTTTAAAGCAAAAACAATTTTCGGAGGTAAAATGACAGATTTGTTCACGGACGAATCGAAATGGTTGTTTTATTCCCATCAACATGCGGGCCTAGCCGTTCTCAGATCTTCTGAGGGGCAGAAGTCCTGCCCCGGCAGCTTGTTAAACGTAATTCTGGTCCGTCTGTGAACTGCATTGCCACCACCCAATTCGGTTTTACGCTTTTAGTGGATTGTACCATTGTCTGTATACAACAGGCCATCATTTTATGGTTCGTTTTAAGCGATACGGACTAGAACATGAAACAGATTCAGTGACCAGACCTGCCCCAGATTAGAGCTGATCAGAAACTGCCCCACTCGACACAGGTCACACTTTTTCGTTTTTTACTGAAAACTTGAGAATGGGCCAACAAATAAACGCTGCAGCAACAATGTCTTCTGACATTCCTATTAGGTCCATGACACAGCATTCCACAGACACGTATACAATTTATTGCTGAAATGTGCCACAAACCAAAATTTAGTTCACCTATAAAAAGTTGGATTTCTGTAAAAAACAAACTTTTCCAATTTGGGACCAACTCGGTCGCAGGCATGTTGTTGCTTTGATAGTACCAGGGCTCCTGCAAGCAGCAAAGGAACATATGTTACGAAACAACAATATAACCTGCGGTGAATAGTTCACGAGAAACCCCGCTGACATAATGTGCCCCGTGACAGAACGTGCCCCGTTCTCCCCTAATGAAGACATCAACTCGTCTTTTTATGTTCAATAGATCACAGCGTCTACCCGGCATATTCGTATCCGCCAGGGACGCAACGCGATGCAAAACAGGCTGCGTGTTCTTCACCCGAGCCAATACATCCTTCCTGGACGGTGCCCTCGGCAGCCACATCAGGACCAGTGCACTGTTCAGCATCAGTGGCTGAATCGCCCTACCAGAGCGCGCCTCAGTGACCCCCCCCCCCCTCCCCGGCTCAGGAGCCCCCCCCCCTCAGCGTCAGCCGCAGCCTCTCAGCGTCCAATGACGGGGCCCAGATAAGGCGCTTGGTATGCAGCGGTGCCGCGCGGGAGGGTGCCATAGGAAGGAATGGCACTGGTCGACGAAAGGGGAGCGCTACTTGGCTGGCCATGGCCGACGAATGTAGCCAATCACACTCAAACTGCTTAGAGTGTGGTGTGGTTAGATGGCCGCGGGCCCCATTGATGTCGCCGATGAAACCAGTCAGTGAGTAACATCCTAATAAGAGGGTTGTTTGGCCAGGGGCAGCTAGCTATTGCCAGACGGAAATCAGCAGAGTACGATCAAACGTGTCTGTCTTGGTAGCGAGCAGTGGCGCCTGGTGTTGAGGGAGGGCTGTACCCGAATGTGGAGCATGGATTTATCTTAGCTGACAGCAGGCATTCTCATATATCGGCGAGGAGGCAGGATCCTTGGAATGGCTTGTGGCAGATCAAGCGATGCATAAGAGTTCCCAGCGTATACTGTTGCTGCAGCCGTGGGCTCGAGGGCACATTGCAAACCATTTGCGCTAAAGCTTTTTCACAAAGCTGCATAAGAGACTAGTCTCTTATTCGGCTAGTTAATAGCCAGTCAGATACTGTTTTTAATTCATTGTTATATTGGCATGACAATCAAGGACCATGCAAGGACTATGACACGATGTCTTAGGAATCGGGACTTCTCCCGCTCATATTACAAATATCAACTCTGGTGGATCCACGGAGACAGAAGCGTAGGAACGGGACAAAAAGTGAGGGGGCCAGCGAAACTTCGATTTCGTCTTGAGGGGAACTAGATTCCCTACACGGGATTGCTATGCAGTTTTGAGCTCCTTTAGTCTTTGCGGGTCTGTTGCACTTTTGTATTTTTATAACGAAGTAAAAAATAACACACAAAAATGGACAAAAAGTGAGGGGGACTATGGCCCCCGCGGCCCCCCGCGTTCCTACACCTATGCATGGAGAGCCATCAGGGGCAAATGCGCCCCCCCCCCCCTCTGCAGGAATCTGGTAAATTCAATACAAGTATGCCCCCGCGCGTCCCCTGTACTGAGCGTGAAAAGTAATGATCTTAGGAGAAAACTGTGGAAGTCAACAATTTTGCGGGGGAAATGACAACAGTTTGAGATAACTGAGACACCACTTGAACTCCTATTAACTATTTTAATCTATGCTATATGTAATAGTAATGAGAAATATCAACCACCAACTCTTGAAAGTGCGCCCATCAGGACCAATTATAACAAAAGTGACAGAACGTGCTACGGTCTCCCCTATATGTGTTGATCAGCAGCCTGAGCTGGCCTTTGTCTCTCCCTGCCTCCCGATCGTCCCACAGCCGGGCCGGGCGGCGGGCCGGCTGCCGCTCAGTACTACATCTGATCGCCGCCCTGCTGATCAGTCCTCTAATTAAGATGATGTACGAGCGCAGGCGGTGCCAGGCGGTGCCAGGGTCCGGCACACGCTGCGTCGGCAGTGACCCCCCCCCCCTACCATCGGGGGGGGAGCGGTGGCAGCGGAGGTCAGGGGGATCGAATGCCGCTCAGTGGTTCGGTGATTGGCAGGAAAGGTCCGCATTAATTCCTCACTGCGGAGGCAATTATCCTATTCAGGGGAGCGTTCCCTATTGTTTGCAGGGAGCGAAGTCATTCTCACGCGTTATATACTGGCCTTATGCACTTACAGACCTACATACTGTCTGGTTGTTTTTTAGATGTATCTCTGATTGAAAAGGGAAAGGTTCATGGAATATTTATGTTTTTAATGGTATTTTCGCTTTGTTTCTTTTTTAGCCAAACACTAATTTTCTGAGCAAAGATATTCTCTTGACATGTTTTTGTATTGAATGGTTAGTTTTAATAAGAAATTAGGGCCTTCAATACGCCTGGTAACGTTGATAAGTAAGTATATATACCTTCTTCGTAATTGTTAGAACACGGGTACTTAAAAGAAATGTTTCATTTTTGGCAAATGTCAAATACGAAGGTTGTAGTCGAAATTATGGAATAAGTTTGTATTCCATATGTTTGACAAAGCTGTTTTTCGTAAATAACATGTCACTTAACAAAGATAGAAAAATCATTTTGACGCCATCGTGTTTGTCTCATCAAGGCCCTTTAAAAAATATTAATGGTGACCTTTATAGGTCAACTTATAAATTTGGCCTCAGCGGCCTAAGATAAAGGTCATTTGGTGACCCAGATAGATCATGTTGCACATGGGGCGACGCGGCTCGACGAGATAAGCATATAGGTGTCATCCAATCGTATATATCTTTATTCTATCAATAGTTATTAGTATAACAATGCTGATGACCTCAAATGACCTCAGATGACCTTGCAGAGATCACTTAACAGCAATTGCACCTTGGTCATCAATGATGAGCTAAAATAACCTGATTTCGATAGAATTTACCTGATCCAAATATGTGTTTGTATCTGGGATCCAGCTGAGATGATCTGGATATCTGTGTCCTGTGTCCCGGGATCCACATGGGACACCAGATCCAGGTACAAAATTATCCGAGGGATCCACAAAGATCCCAGATCCTGTCATATTGTATGCAGAGAGATCCACTGGATCCCAGATCCAGCTTCGGGGTCAAGGCACGCTGGTATAGATACCTAATTCTGTCTATTTTCATCAAATTGTAAAACTAATAATATTTATTTGGTTATAGATGTTGTTGTTTAACTGGGACATGTTCAATTGTTTGACACAGATATTCTTACCTCCCGAAAGCTCTCGAAATAAACTTAAAGCTGGTGATAAGAATATCTGTGTCAAACAAATGATAATATCTATGTTTGCTTATGTGTACAGCTTACAAGCACTGGTGGATCCAGACTCTCTTCATGGGGAGCATCTTTTTGTGGCAAAAAAGTACCTCATTTTTTCTCCCTGGATCTAGGCCGGTCGGCGGTCACCTTGTTTTGGTATTCGGGCTTAACCCGCGCACTGCAGGGGGGGGTGATTTCCGCCGCCCCTCAGGTTTTTCAGGAATAGCGGAATAACGGAGGCGTGCAGCGCCGCCAAATTTCGTACACCTGTTGGGGCATCAATTACTCACACTTTGGAAAAGTTTTGACTTGCAGGTCATCTTCAGGTTCAGGTCATAAGTCATGTCAAGTGCCCTCACCTTTCAAAATGTTTGCGTTCGTGCCAAAGCCACAGTCTTTTTTCGAAAGTTTTGAAACTTGCAGGATTTTATAAGAATATAGTACCTACAATTCTTATATCTCGGATTTTTCGTATCGGTGACCAAAGGTCAGGTCATTTCCTGACTCCCCATTTTATAAGTGAATGGAAAATACAACAAATGCTCCCTTTCAGAAAAATATGCCATTGGATCAGGCTAATTATTTTCAGAATCATGCATATTTTTTAGCTCATTCTAAATGATCAAGGTGGCAATTGGCTGGCTCAGTGATTTCTACAAAGGTCATCTGAGTCATCTGAGGTCATCTGAGGTCCAATCAGCAATGATTTGCCTAATAAGTCTCGATAGAAAAGTAGTATAGAGACGATTAGTTGACACCGAATGTGTTTTCGTCTCGTCTAGTCGCGTTTGGCCCCATAATGCAGCATGAACTACAATGGGTCACCAAAATGACCTTGACCTGAGGTCAAATTTTGAAATTGACCTTTACCAGGTCACCGTGTATAGATTCAATTCAAAGTGCATCAATGAGAAACAACACGATGGCGTCAAAAATTATTTCCCTATCTTTCTTAGGTGACTGCTATATCAACATGAAAATACTGTTTTGGCTAAAACAGTATTTTGTGACCTTTTCATGACCTCTGGAGCCTAAACTATTGATCTTAGATCAATTTTTGAGGACCATAGGTGCGATTGCCAAATTTCAATAGCTAATCGATTGTCCTTTTCTAATCGTTTGCTCCTAGCTATCAATAAGTTTCCGAGATAATTGGGGTTTCTGGAAAAGAGTCTAAAAGAGTCCAAAAACCGGAAAATCTGACCTTTGGTGACCACTGGTGACCTCAATTGTGACCTGATCCAAGAAAAGACTGAAATACTTTCGATGGAGCTTACCTAGACTATCTAATGCCGTTTTCCGCTTGTCGCTACGTTGCGTAGTTTTGGAGATCTCACGGTGGGGCGGAAATCAATCCCCCCTGCAGTTTGTAGTTCGGCGCGAACCCCCTGCAGTGCGCGGGTTAAGAAATGCACTTTTTGGGGATCAAAATCTCTTTATCGGGATTTTTTTTGAAAAAAATAACTTTTTCGAAGACAAAAAAAATCACTTAGGGGGAAAAAATTATCGAAAAAAACTTTTTCGGGGAAAAAAATAGTACGTAGCATATACACATATAATTAATAAAAACGTTTATCTCATACCAACTCGCAGGGACGTCACGGATAATTCTTGAGTGAGGGGTCGGCTGAAATGACGGAAAAATGTATCCCATTTTGTGCTGAGTGTATTGCCTATGCAACATTTTTAATGCGGATTTCCATGTTATTGTGGGTGATAAGTTATAAAGCGTCGCGCGTAATTTTTTTCTGGTTTGCCTGATAAAACTCAGAGATAAGACTTTTCCGCCTCGTAGGGGATAAGAGGCTACAAATGTTAATCATTCAATTCAGCGTTACGATGAACCAAAGACGATGACCACCGATGTGACACTGCGAAACGGCGTGATAATTTTAGTTTTAGGTATTGGAAAACGGTATTTGCATGTTGGAACCAGACCGTAATTGGAGCCATGCCTCAGGTAACCATTTTTCTGGTTTCACAGCTCAATATGATGCAAAATATTGAAATGAAGACAGTTTTTCTTACACATTAACCTCGGGTTGCAAATCACGGCGACCGGTGACAGTCAGCACTCAATAGTAGGTATATATAATAGTAATAACTATACCTATACTATCTACATCTGTACCAAACTGTAACAAACAACTGGTAATAGTGCAAGTGGCTTGAAAGCAGCAAGGCTGAGACAGAAAGACTTTTCCGCACATAAATGGTCCCTGTGGGTCTGGAGGAGCCTGGTGGGAGATGAATTGGGGAGATGGTTGTGGTCTGGTCCCCACTATTAGCTCTTCGGTCCAGAAAGTTTGACACCGCTGGAGCAGCTTCCGGGTGCCGATATCCGCGTTCTTGCGTTTGAGTCGCCTTTTTTGGACCTCGGCAGGCTAGCTAGCTTGACATGTAGCCTGCTTGAAAGTTATTATTTTATGAAGGGCCGTGTGGTCAGGAATTATCGTCAAGGAGAGCCTTTGTCGGACACTTCATGGAACTCATTTATCCATTTTCATAATTTGTATAAGCAATTGCAAAAGTTATGCTAGGCCGCGAAACGGCGATACATTTTTCAGTTCTTTACTGTGAATAGCATGATTTTGACCGCTCCTTAAGTTTTTTTTTAACGATAAATTGTTATCTTCCCAAAAAAAATGTTGATTTAAAATAATTGTTTTTCACGTTCAGCAGGGAACGCGCGGGGGCATAGGTACTTGTAATTATATTGAATGCCCCCCAGGCTCCTGCGGCGGGGGGGGGGGAGAATTTGCCCCTGATGACCCTGGATCTGCCAGTGCTTTCAATGTAATTTGCAGGTACTATTTACCTACATAGTGCATACTAGATACGCAAAATAGAGACCATAGATCTTTATATGAGTTTCTGATTCTTGTGTTTTAAAATATAAGACTAGTTTTAAATTAGAGACCTACTAAGATCCCAGATCCTGAAGCATTTTACGCTGAGGGATCCAGAAGGATCCCAGATCTTCATGCATTTTACGCAGAGGATCCACTGGGATCCAAGATCTTCACGCATTTTATACCGAGGGATCCACTGGGATCCCAGATCCAAATTCGGGATGCAGTCATAAGTCTGGCCTGATCCAATGCAAATTATCTGAAAAGAAGCATTTTAATATTGTCCTGTTCACTTATATTGGGTAGGTCAGGAAATTTACCTGATCTTAGATCACCGATACGCAAGATCCGAGATAAACGAATTATATGTATGGATAACCTTATTAAATCCAGCAAGTTTCAAATATTTTAGAAAAAGACTGGCTTTGGCATGACCAAAAACGTGTTTGAAGGTAAGGTCACTCGACGTGACTTTTTGACCTGACCTGTGATGACCTGAAGTCAAAACTTTCCCAAAGTGTGGGTGATTGGTGTCCAAACAGTTGTGCGGAATTTGGCGGCGCTGGACGCCGCCGTTTCTCCGCTACTTTTGAAAAACTGAGGGGGCGGGAATCACCCCCCCTCCCCCGCTGCAGTGCGTGGGTTAACCCTATTAGTGGCAGGGGCGGCGGATTCTGCCCATCACTCATGTTTTTCTTGAATATCTTTAAAACGGCTGCAAGAAGGCTCATGAAATTTGAGGGTTTTTCCTAAGAATTATTTCCACATCTAGAGTGAAATTTATAAGTTCCTGACTTGAACAGAGGCGTTTCCAGGGACCAGTTTTAGAAGGATTTTCGGCGACATTTGGCGATAAAACGGAAATGTGATCTTCACGGCTTCTTCCTAACTGCCTTAAGTATGAAGGAGTTGCATAGGTTTACGGTGGTTAAAATAAGTTCAAATTAGTTAATGTTAATGATATATACAACATTTTTTACGGCAGAGGCGGTTTCAGAAAAGGGGAGGTTTCCTAGAAGTATGAAAGGCCTAGCTGGCAGTTAATAAAGCTATGTAAAATGCGTTTATAGCTATGAAGATACTAAATATTGCTCTGCTTGTATTATTTGCATATTGTATTATATTTTTAATTTTAAGGGCGTGTTCAGGCACAGACAAAGGGGTTGACTAGCATAGTGATTATGATATGCCAGCGATTACGGCGCAATAAACTGATAGTTGAGAATGATGTATACAAATATGAGGTCAGGAGAGGGAATTTTATTGCAGAGGCGCGCTCAGGAATCGCGCGCGCTCTTAAAACTTTGTCCGCCCCTGTAGCTCAGTGGGAGTCAGTGTTGACTTGTGAGTATTATAATGGCGGGAAATATTCCTATCAAAAGGTCTTGAGCCTCCCCAATTTGGATCCTGGATACGCCTATGATGAATTACAACATTCAAACCGGAACTATCTATGACCAGTAATGTATTCATATTCCTTGGTAGCAGCATGACTGAGGTTAATATTGTTTTATATTTGGCCTCCCTTTTTCGGTAACCTGGCACCGCCTATGGCACAAAAATATGTTTAATAACTGTTTTGTCTGATAAAAAATAACGAATCATGGCATTTATCCAGAAAAGCCACCACAAAACGGTTAAATTACGCTTTTACTTCACCCCCAATTTAGTGACCTGCACACGCCTAGGATTTTTGAACTTTCGAAAATCGTCATCATATCTCAATTTCCTACCCAATATCTATCGATTCCTATTCGATACGTTAAAATTGGTTGATAAACATGGCAACTGTGTTGGATCAAAAATACCTCTATTTTGTAGTTTTTAGCCCCCTGTTGCCCCCTAATACAAATTTACTAAATTAATCTTTAAATAAATATAGATTGTGTTAAGGAAAATGAAGCACCGTTTGATTTGTTAAAATCGGATTCGAGATCTCTGGGGGGCGGAATCTGCGCCCCTCCCTGCCACTACCTAATAGGGGTAGCCAGGAGCCTGCCACTAATAGGGTTAAGCCATACACCAAATTTTCTCTTATCACATTCTCATTCTCGACTCGACTGTTGCTATCGTTGAAAATCCATAGCAACTCGATCACATGACAGTCAGCAATTTGTCAATGGAAACAAGCTTAGTGTTGCATGCTGGTTGAGCATACATCTTATCCGTTGACAAATTGTCGTCGTGCTTTCATGCTCCTGTTGCCAACCCAACAAACCTGGCACACTGCCTTCCGACCATCAGCGAGAGGTGGCATCCGTGTCTTCAGTCCGTCCGTCTGTCTGCGACCATGTCCCGTGACCTTGACCTAATGACCTTTCGTGCTTCATCCATATCCAATCGGCGTCTCTCCCACCCTGCCCCGCGCCAATGAACCCGGGTGTCCCCAGGCGCGTCTTATCCCACCCGACCCCACTCGCCCCGCCCCGCCCACCCTCCCCAGCCCCGTCCATTGCCCCGCTCCGACCGCGGACGGCCGACCTTGACCTGTCATGACCGGCGGGGTCAGGGTTAGCTCCGTCCGTCCTGGGTCGCGGCAGGCTGCACACCGAACGCGGCGGCGCCACAGATCTAGAGGAAGCAACGGGCGATCAGCGATCGCCACCACGAACAGACGGCGGCTATTTTGAGCGGTGGTCGGTGAGCGAGCTCCGCCCGGCCTTTGTTATGCTAGTCCCCGTGCCGGGGTGGGCGCGAGCACCAGCGCGATGCCGGCGACTGGTGACGGTGGGTGGTGCCGGGGCTGGTGACGCTGGTGGTGCCGGTGGTGCCGGGTGGTGACGGCGCGTGCCGGCGGTGGTGGCAGTGGCGATGACTGACGCTATTCTGCAGATCGAGGATGATCGGGGTCGCAGCGGACACCGCGTCGGCCAGACCGCGACGACTGTAAGTACCGCGCTGTACCTCCCCTACCGTGCCGCTGTACCTCCGTATCTCCACATCTCTGTGGTGGGTACCGGTACAGCTGGACGCTTCTCTGGCGGGTTACACTCTGCGTTGAGTGGTCTACGCACCACACAGTACCGTTTGATCTCAGCAGCACAGCTGGCCGTCTCGGCGGGGTGGGACGCAGTCTCTGACGGCTGACCAACGCGGCTGCCAAGTGGCCGCTCTCAGCTGGACGTTATCTGTTGTTACGCGTTCGTCGTTACTGCGCCACACTCGCCGCTGTGACCGCGCCACAGAACGGCGTCGCACGCGGCACCCGACTGCATAAATGACCCCGTTTTCCGCGACACCGCGGCCACTGGGGAGTGGGCCGCGCTTCTGGCTATTTTTACCGAGTTGGTTTTGTTTGGAGTTGGCAGCCGAGCTCAGCTCTGGCGAGGCCGCCACAATAAATGAGCAGACAAATGTCGGATGTTTTCCCGCCGCGGGATATTGTAGCCGACAGAGCAGCGGATACGCGTGGTTTTTATTTCGAACTGTATAAGCGAGTGGCCAAGCGCGGTTTTAACGTTGCTTTAAGGTCACGAGGTCGAGATGGCTTCAAATGCTCCAGCATGGGTGGAAGCTGTAAGCCTTTCATGGTAATACAAATAATATTTTTTATACGTATGTTCTTGTGATGTGATTAACTGTGAAGTGCTGCCTAAAAAATGCGTTCGTCCAGAAAAATATGCATCTTATTACTTAGAACAAAAATAACAATACAAAAGTAGCTTGCGAACAGTTGTATTGATACATTCGCCGTGTACGTTAAGGCGCCCTAGTTTGATCTATCGACTAAGCGAAAGCACATCAAGTCTATCATATCGCAGTATGCCATCCCGTTTGTGTTGATCTGTGATGAACCTGACTGCTATGCCAGCTTTCAAACAACGTACTGCTGACGTAAGCAATCGGGCGCGATCCCACTGACCGCGACCTTGTCGCTATACCAAGCCCCTCATTTTGCTCGACGGTCATAAAACCAACGTGATGACGAGCCTCAGTCTATTTTGTGGTGTAATGACAGTGGGTCGCGGGGTTGACATCGATTGTCTAGCGTCTTCATTCCACGGTTGAAACTATCTCCGTCTGCGACAGGCTGGGGTGTCTTGAACCTCGCACTGCTCGAATAAAGTCGCGCGGTCTACTTTAAATACGCATTGCCGTTGGCGCATAGCATGCCATCCGATCTAGTGCGTGGCATTTTGCTTGTCTCAGAGCTGCCTTGTATGCTCCGAACGTGATTTATATTGATGTTTTCCTCGAACTTCGACCTAACCGATGACCTTTATTATTGCAGTGTAATTCGGTAGCATTGTGTGCAGTGAAAATACAACGCGATACGAGCCGCGTTTACTTTTAGCCTCCGAGCTCACTTGATATGGCAGAACAAGACGAGCCTAGCCTTGACTCTTGAACTTGACTCTTGACTCTTGATCTTGATCTTGAAACTCTTGACAAAGACAACTGCAGCTGATTCGTGCAGGACTTGTCAGCTTTGATGTGCGGTGAAGCTAAAACAAAAACAACAACAACAACAACATTTATTTACGTAACGACGATGGTGAGGACATTGTCCAGGTGATGGTTGCAAAAGCTATTCCATGCTTAATTCTAGCACTGCAACCACCTGGTTAACGTAAAAGAAAGAAAAGGTGGTTCAGTTGCCACGACCAGTGAGGAGGAGGGGGTCAGTTGACAATTCGAAAGAGGGATGGACCGATGCAGATCCGTGGATCAGACATTTACGAAAGCCTTGATGTACTTTCTAGGAATTTTTGGAAAGCAGCGGAGATCAGTGGTGCTATGTGTTTTGTTGTGTTTTGGCCAAAGAGAGTGTGTGAAGAGAAGTGAGCTCTATCGATCCGATCATGTTCTGGTTGTCGATCGACCGAACACCGACAATCGGTCTGCCAGTGTGCAGGCCGCCGGTTTGACCTTTCGACTGACCTAACTAAACCATTAACCGGTCTGTATTTTGTTTCAGGTGAGTACCGATGTGTGGTGAGGCGAGGCCACGGCTCGCAGTGAAAAACACAAATTAGGTGCGGTAGGACCATGCAGCTTACATGTAAGTACTGATAATTGGTTTAGTTGAATCAGGACTTCCTCTTTCCCATCTAATGTCTCGTTGAGAATCTGCTTGATGATTGAGAACCTGTCCCTTCTGGCGAGAATTTTGTTCGTAGGCTTCCGTCATGTCCAATATGCATTTTTCGTTTACGAGCAATAAAAGCACAAGTTAACTACTGAACGTGTCAATAGTCTCTGCCGTTAGTGATGTAAACCAGCGACACAGATGATCAATAGCCAGTGGTCAGCAGGAGTGGCGGAAGATGGACAGGGGAGCAGCTACCCCCCCCACACACACACTGAAGAAGTTGAGGGCAAACATATGGTTTTGCCCCCCCCCCCGAAGTTTGTTAGAGGGGTCCATCGGAAATATATATTGTTTCCGTTTACGGCCGTTAAAATTGCCCGAGGGGCCTGAATGATCCCTCGATTAGCCTGAGGGGCTCTTGGTTGACCCTCGGTCGTCCTGAAGTAGTTCTCGGTCGATATGAGATAGCCATCTTCCGGTTTGAGGGACCCTCATTCCAAGGTTATGAATAGGCTTGTTGTCCAAAGAGGCCCTGACGCTCCGGGGGGCCCTGTAATTTATTCTCCCATCCGAAAATACAA
This sequence comes from Semibalanus balanoides, assembly GCA_014673585.1. Classification (NCBI taxonomy): domain Eukaryota; kingdom Metazoa; phylum Arthropoda; class Thecostraca; order Balanomorpha; family Balanidae; genus Semibalanus; species Semibalanus balanoides. Next base: position 88,768 of record VOPJ01014742.1, on the reverse strand, counting down.
TCTTAGCCACTGTCAGTGGTCAGTGGTCAGTGGTCAGTGGTCAGTGGTCAGTGGTCAGTGGTCAGTGGTCAGCGGTCATGGATGGCTGGCGTTACGTAAGCCTGGCATAGAACCACTGCTGGTGTCGTCGTCCTTTGCGCAATTCTCGGTGCTTATTTGGTTCTGATACCAATCGTGGTAATGGATACTTAATGGTAATAATGGATGGCAGCGGGACTGTGTCGAAAGTTAATTATGTCTGGTCAAGAGATACGACGTATCCGTTGACCAGACAAAGGACATAGCTTTCGGTTCCGTGCTGTTNAACATTTCTGTAACATCGGATTTTGTGTTTGTCACGTGACTTTTTGACATGTTTTTATGAGCGACCAGGACAATTCCTAAATTGAAAGCCGAATTTCCGTTTGAGGACGATTCAAGCCTGGTCAATGTTCTTTCTGATAGGCCAATAAAAAAGTGGCTTTCGTGCTCAAAATAGGATTTTTGAGCATCCCACTATGATATATCGACCAAAAAGCATTTTTTTAACTTTTTCTCTGTAATTTGATCTAGGGCTTATCATAGGCCGGGAAGCACAAGCGGAACTTTATGAAATCGCTCGGGGGGCCCTAATGTTAATTTGATAGATTGTAACTCAGTTCTTACCATTCAACGCCATAAGCCATGTTAAAATTTGAAATCATTGGGGGGCTCGGGCCCTCCCCAAGAGATATAAAGTTCCACCCCTGCGGAAGCAAACTGTGTCAACGAAAAAATTATCTGAGCAGCGGTTTTCAGGATAAAGCCTCGGGCTTCGGAGGTCACTCAGCGGCTCGCTACATTTGGCGGCTCGTACTTCACAAACCATCATAGTTACGACATCAAACCTGCGTATTGAAAACACTTGCATTGAACCAATGAGCATTTCAGCTATCTCGATCTTTTTATTTTTAAAAATGTTGAATAAGTGAACTCTTGAACTATTTTTGATGAGTGACCAGAACATTTTTTCAAATGAAAGCAGAACTTTTATTTGAAGACGATTCAAGTGTGGTTAATGATCTTTCAGATTAATTAATAAAACAAATGGTTTTCGGCATCAAAATAAGACTTTAAGCCTCACAATATCGACCATTGGCTGAAGTGCCGAGTCTATATCTTGAAAACCGCTGTTCGAATAATTTTTCGTTGGCACAGCTTGCTTCCCGGCCTATGATAAGCCTTAGACCAAATTACTGAGATTTTTGTTTTCGATATATCATAGAAGGATGCTCAAAAATCATATTTCGAGGTCGAAGGACGTTTTTTATTTGCCTATCAGAAAGAACATTGACCAGGCTTGAATCGTCTTCAAACGGAAATTTGACTTTCAATTGAGGAATTGTCCTGGTCACTCATCAAAAAATAGATCAAAAGATGACGCGACCAAATTTAAAAAAAGCTCCTCAGTTCAATGCTTCAATTCGCAGTATCTTCAATAAGCATGTTTCATGTAGTAACTATGATGGTTTGTGAACAACAAGCCGTCAAATGTAGGCCTGCTGAGTGACCTCAGAAAAGTGCCCGAGGCTCTATCTTGAAAACCGCTGATCGGATAATTTTTTTCGTTGGCACAGCTGGCTTCCCCGCCAATGATAACCACCCAGACGAAATAACAGTCAAAAATAAAATATGAAGGTGTTATTTTTTCTGGTCGATCTATCGTAGAATGCCCCTATTTTTTTTTTTTTTTTTTTTTTAGCTGACTTAACCGCTAACTAGGGCAATATTAATATGTTTCGAATCGAAGAGCATTGATGGGACAAACACTATGGTATTAAAATGACCGCTGTATGTCTTACCAATACAAAGTTATGAATGACAAACTTTGGGGGAAAGTGCCCTTGTGACCTTTGAAGACCTCTGGTGCCTAAGCTTCTGACATGAGCTTACATTTGCAGACAACTATGGCGAGTTATGGGTCATAAGCTTTCAGTTGCTTGTTTCCGTTTGTTCCTAGCTTTTATTAATAAATTTAGTCCGAATGTTTTTGTATGGATGGCTTTCCGAGGTCAGGACCCGCGCTAAGCAGAGCTTGTTGGCTGGTCCTGGACACGCTCAGCCACCCCGATCGCGCAAATCCTGTTGGCCAGGTCCAGAAAATCTTGTGAGGTAGAGAAAGTTTTACGTGCCCGACAGTATCCTGAAGCACGGAGGGTTCAGTCTCCGCATCGTGACGTCACTGTGCGCTTTCGAGTGAAGTGCGAACGTGCTGCCAACCGGCCACAGCCATCCCAGTCAGGAGCAATAGCGAGCGCCGACGCGACTCGAACCCAGGCTGCCACTACTGAGATAGGTCAGAAGACCAGCGTTCTCCCACTGAGCTACAGGGAGCTATCATAGTTACCAAGATAATTGAGGATTTCTGGAGCAAAGTCCTATACTTGGCAAATTTGACCTTTGATGACCTCTGGTGACCTCAATATGTGACACGCGTCGCAGACCTCACTTTGGTGACCCAGGTAGGTCATGTTGAACATGGGCTGACTCGACTCGACGAGACAAACACAGTGGTGTCATTTGCACGTCTATATATTTATTAGATCAATAGTTATTGGCCAAATATTCTGGTAACCTGAGATAACCTCAGCTGACCTTGCAGAGGTCACAGAGCAACAATTACATCTGGGTCATCAATAATTAGCTAAAACAACATGAATATGAAAGCTAATGCATATTATATGAAGCATTTGTATTTACCATTGACTTATACTGGGAGTTCATGAAATTGACCTGACCTTACGTCACTGAAACAAACAAAAACATTTTAGAAAAATGAATGGTAAGTACTTATGACCTTATGAAAGCCTGCGAGTTTCAAAGCTCTCAGACAAGCACTGCGGCTTTGGCACCACCACAAAAGTTTTTGGAGGTAAGGTCACTTGATGTGACCTACTGACATGATGACCTGACCTGAGATGACCTGAAGTTAAAACTTTCACAAAATGTGGTTAAATGGTGCACATATAGCTTTGCCAAATTTAGAGGCGCCAATGTTTGCTCACTATTTTTGAAAAACCTCAGGGAGATGATCAAAAAGACTTTCCCAGTACCTTAGTCAAAGATTAAAACATGCCCTGCCCCCCCCCCCAGACTGCAAAGTGTGGTACAGGAATAAACAAGCTGCACCAGCCTATGACAAAAACCCACACCAACCAGGACCAAGCAGGCCAAAAATCCACACAAGTCCACACCAGACCAGACAAAGATCCACACCAACCCGTCAAAACCAGTAAAACGCCCTTATTGGGTTGGAAACTGAGAGGACATTTCTTCAGCGCTAGTTCGTGTAAAAAAGCAAATAAAGCTTTGTTTAAGTTTATCTGCCCCGTGCGACTGTTGCCCGCAACGCAGCATTGACACAGCACCATGACAGGTCAGCACCGCACCATAAAAAATCTGCACCACACCAAATCCGCACCAGCTTCTCTAAATCAGCACCAGGATGGGCCCACACCAAAAAGATCTTGTTGAATATGCCATACTTTGCAGTATGGCCCGTCCCTTGGGAAAAATCATGTAGCTCCCCATCCTTAAAATTCTGGAGACACCACTGGTCACAACCAATGAGTACTGACTAGGCTGTCATTGGGTGAATAAGTTAACTGCTTATATAATTTATTTGGATACCTTCTTATTCAATGTTTGTTGATTGGTAAACCAATAAGTACTTGAGACAATGATCATTAATAGCCTGGAATGTTAACCAACCGTAACTTGAAATATATTTTGATAGGAACAATCATATGCAAAATGTAATCAATTTAAAATATATTTTGGTTTGGTCTCGTCCGCCAACTTAAGGTAATAACTTCATTATTGTGAGAAAATGAAACATTTTCCTTTAACACTTGACTAAACGGTCCGTAAATAACAGTGTTTTCAAAGTACCATCCGTGTATAAAAGGCAACTTGTATGCATATAAGTTATAACTTATAATTACCGTGTCAAACCAAACATGCTTGCAACAAATATGTGTGTATACCTAGCCCCCTTTTGCACAGATCTCTTGCCGCTGTTGTTGCCGCTCTTGCCTACTCTTATTCTAAATAATCTCTCTAGTCTTGTGACGTTTGACTAACATTCAGATTTTCAACGAATCAAAATCAGAGCTGGACGGGCTCTGGAGCTCTGGAGTGAACCAAATTGAAATGCATTTATTTTTACAAGCTTCGCTGCCAACAAATATTTTCATCGACTTTCTAGGCCAGTGACGTTCTGTTGATATTATTTTGACTAGCTGGCCAAGCCACTGCTGTCATTTGAGCGCCATATATGAAGTGATATTGTGATACCAAATAGGTAATATGGTAGCATAACTTTTAAAGGGAAGGGTTTTGAGTTGAGATAGCCAAGTTGTGGCGCATGCTCGAAAATGACTTGTGACGCTTTCAACTCGTATGAATATCTATAAAGAAATATGATATACAGTTAATATTAAGAGTTGTGTAGGCTACGCGTACTTGATTATAACAGAAGTAGAAAAGCGAGTTAATTTTTTTTTTTTTTACTTCTTAAAGTATTACTTACTTATTGTTTCATTTTGTGACTCACGCGTTTCAGTTCCTCATGCGAATCAATCAGCTCCCACTTCCTCACGTAAGTGGGAACTGATTCGACTATGATTGAATCAATTGAAATCGATCAATCCAAATCCCTTGGATAAAAAAAGATTCACGATCAGATCTTTTGATTCATGAATCGTGATAATGGTTGAGTCAAAAGCAGCATGGAAACAATGTTGATTGAATCACAAAAATGTGCAACGTGTTTCCAGGGCGTCGCCACGAAGATTTGGGTGGGGGACGGACACTGGGTGGATTCCAGCCGCCGGTATTGGGGGGGGGGGCAACTTTTAAAGGCACATATTTTTTATTCCCTGGATTTTAGCCGGTCCACCCTTTTGGTATTAGAGCTTAAAACATAAAAATGCAAAAGCGCAAATACTTGTAGCATACCATGCTACGGAATATACCACAATAAAGTAGTTATAACGTTTATCTCAACCGAATCCGCCGGGGTGTGCCGAAAGTTTTTAAGTGGGGATCCAGCCTGAAATGACGAAAAAAAAGCTTCTTTGGCAGCAATTTCAATAATAATTTTCATGTTATAGTCACAGCTATATCGTTTAGCGAGTCTTAACATTTCAGATTTCGCACCGCGAAGCGGCCCGCGAAATTTTTGTAAGGGTTTTGCCTGATAAACCCAGAAATATAGACGGTCGGCCTCCGGCCTTGTAGATGACAAGTAACTAAGACAAGAAGTTAATAGGCATTGCGATTGCCGCAAGGCGGTGTGAAATTTTTCCAAGTTTGTTTTACTCGAATAGCTGGATTTTGACCTGCCTGCAAAGGCATTTTTGATGATCAATTGTTATTTTTCCTGATCCAATTGTTAACATTGTACAGTTTTCTCCTAAGTGCAAAGCCATTATACATGATAAACCCATTTTTGTGAGGTTTTGATCGTGCTTGGGGGGTCTAAACAGGCCCACTTAATGCCTGGGCCAATGGCTGCTAATGCCCCAGGATCCGCCAGTGCTGGGTTAAAACAGTGGTAAAATAAATTTGAAAAAGCACGAGAGGCATAGCTACGACTTTTTACGCGCATAAATGGTCCCTGTGTATGCTGGAAGGAGCTTGGGGGAGAAAATGTCTCCGGGGAATGGAGAATGGAGGGTCCTGCTGGTTTCCACTATTCATGTAGATATTCGGTCCACAGCAAGCCTGGGCAGCGCACTGAGCAGGTCCGGGTGCCGATGTTCGCGTCTGCGGTTCGCGCTGCCTTTTTTCGGAGCTGGGCAAAGGCAAGACGTACTAACATGTCCGCCTACAAGTTTTTTTTTAATTTAGGGAACGGGCCCTTTGGGGCAAAGCAATTACTGCCAAGGAAAAGGCTCTGCCAAATACACTTTAAAAGGAACGTTTCACTTCTCTGAAAAAGTTGTCCAATGTACGCCGCTTTGTGGTGCAAAATATGCGTAATTGGCTTGACGAACAACGATTCTGACATTTGTTTCCTCACAAACCAGTGCTCAATTTCATGAAAAAACTAAGTTTTAAGTATTTGGCTTGATGACGTCATATAAATGAATTTTGGAAATAGAAAAAAAAATATTCACGCTGCAATATGTATGACTAGTATAGGCTAATGTTATAGCCAAATGTTAAACAAGTCTACTTTCATCAACATTTGATAAAAAGGGATGACGACATCGCTTTAAAGGGAATATAGCACTTGGGAAAGTATGTAGAATGATGAGAGAAGAAGCCCTGATTAACGGGTCTGGCATTCATTTTGCCGAAAGTCAGAATTTTGTTGGCAATTTGAAATAGTATATGTACATGTGGACGTCACACCAAATCTGCGTCACCAAATGCGAGTTGTGTCGTAAAGGAGGCAATCAAAACGGCAAACTTTGCGCCCGCCCAGTGAAGCTGCTGTGCCGGCCAGCCGCACGATGGGTGCAACCGGTAGGCGTGAAACGCGACTGGCTGGGTCACCGGCGCTCGTTCGCGCCGGGTAGGGACGGTGGGCACGCATACGTGAACCACGTAGGTGCCGAGCGCCTGACCGACAGTCGGTGGCGGTCGGGCGGACGCAAGGTAACTGAAATACTGGCGGACGGTTCAAAAAAGCGAAAGTGCGGTGGCATCCGTGGAGTAACTACTGATGACGGTAATGCGAAACGTCAACGGGATTTGGTGACCTTGAAATATGACACATAATGACAAACGGTTTTTGCGTTGAAACCTCAAGCAACTAGGTCGCCTTGGAGGGAAAAATTTGGATTTGGGGGTTTCTTTTCAGCACACCCCAACAATTCTGGCTAAATCTCAGTTAAAAACTAATGTTAAAGGTGCTATTTCCCCCTTTTAAGCGCGCTAACCACTAACTATACACTAGGGCCATAATTTTGTGCAGATGTCAAAACGCAAACTCAAAATTTACTTTCGTTAGACCTCTGTGGTGTTTTAACTTCACACTACTTAAATTTCAATGCAATCCAGCAAAATGGCCCATGCTCAACTCAAAAAAAATTAATCGTAATGTGAAACATTCCCTTTAAATGCACAGTGACACCCGTCCTCGCCGCTCGCCCTTTGACGCACCCAGCTGAACCCAGCGCAGCCCGACAGCTTCCGGGAAGAGTTGCCGTCCTGCCCGCGCATATACGCGTGGGGACAGGACAGGGGTAGCAACCGTCTCCCCCTCGTCAGCTGCCGCACTCAGCGCTGCAGCTGTGTCCGGCCCGAACGGACGCCGAAATAGCCGGTTTAAACGATCCGCCCACCGTGGGGATCCATCAAAAGAGGGCCTCAAGGCACCTTCCTGAGCGTTGAGGGGCCAAACAAAAAGGATGAAAAGGCATTTTACAAGGATGGTGAATGCAGTATGACAGGTATAGCATAGACTATACCGACTTTTAGTAGCAGGAGTTAGAAAACTGTCATATCAACTTTGGAGCCAGCGACACCAATTTGGAAGCAGCTATAGCAGCTTCGAGTATTTTGTCAGACTGAAGACCTGGATTTGTTAAATCTATTGCCTCGTGGAGCGGCGCGAAAATTTTGAGTCTTATGCACAGGATATGCATTCGAATCTCATCAGTGCATCGCAATGCGAATGGTGCGGACCTCTAAAATTGTTATTGTGCGTTTACAAGTGCGTAAAAACTATTGCTCAAGTGCTCAAGCGAACTATTCTGTCCAATCATATAGAAAAGTAGCAACATAGCACATAAGTGCACCAAAAAATGACACGTTTTATTTTTTACTACAACGCACATATAGTATAATTTGTTTCTAATCTGCACCGCGGGGCGGTGCAAAAATTTTGAGTTTTATTCCCTGGACAACTGCACTTTTGCTGATGGAAGGCCTAGGGTCCCTTAGAATCGTCCAAGGGCTCCTCCGATCTTCAAAACGCCCTTCCAACCTGTGCACTATGTAGGGACTCATCTGGGATCCGCGGAAAGACATGATGTATGTGGTGATATCTACATCAAATACAAAAAAGGCTTACTCCACAGTACAAACTTTCGGTCTGGTCAGGGTCCCCTCTAATCTGCACAGTGGGACTTTATAATTTTTCAGGGTACCTCTGTCTTTTAAGGGGCCCTAAAGACCTGGCAAGGGATTGCTCCGACTGCTTTATCGCCTTGCCGCATACTCAGAGGGCCCTCTGACCTGCCCTGGGGCCCCTCAGGAGTCATTCGGCATGTTCATAGGCCCTTTTGAGTCTAACCCACCCAGGGGTACTTTTGGTCTGTTCAGGGGCTCCTCTGACCTGCACAGGGACCCTTTGAACTTTCCAGGGGCCATCCAGTCTGCTAAGGGGCTCACGGCCTGGCAAGGAACTGCGCTGGCTGCTTTGTCAAACAGACTCAATGGGCCCGGGTCAAGCTCTAGAGGCCCCTGCAATGACTCTTATAACCTCTAAGCAGGCTTGAGAGGCCCCTGAACATGCTCGAGAGATCCCTGGGCAGTTTCCCTGGGCAGGCAATTGCCCTGGGGAGGCAATTGCCCTCTCTGTCAATCCCCTGGCTGCGCCTCTGAATACGGACCACTATAAATAGGAGAGTACCATGTTTTGCGCCAGCAGGTGCTGCTCTATAAACCATAAAACAGCCAGGCCGCTTATCCCACAAGGCCTTGTCGCCAGCTTAGCGGATTAATTCGGCACGGTTTCATGGCCATCTGACCCTCACCCAGATGCCGGGATTCCGACGCCGCCAGGCGACACTTCCCGTCGTTAAATTGTCCACCTGACTCCGTGCTGAGCAATCATCCTGCAGCTTGTGGCCGAAGGACGAAGGGGCGAATGAAGAAACCTGCGAGAAAGTGTCCTGATATGGATGCAGCAGAGTCAGCAGCGGCCAGCAAGTGTAACTGACGCTTCATCTAAAGAAAGCGAAGCATTAGCCCTGCTACAACACATGGAAGTACAGGAGAGATGATAATTGCTTTTGCAGTGCTACTTTCCCTCTATCGGCCGCGTTTTTTATTATTTTTCAACGGTAGCTGGTGCAGTCTGAATGACCGCTGAGCAGCCTATTGAGATCTCCCTCATCGGAGGCTGAGTTCGAACCACATCGGAGTCTGAGTTCGAATCCCACCAGCGACGACTGTTTGCCCCCGGTTGTGATGAGCGATGACGCAGGTGACCGGAACAGTGACACGACACAGCGGCAACGCGACAGACGAGTCCCCGGAGCAGTGGCGCGACACAGCGGCAACACGACAGACGAGTCCCCGGTTCAGAATAACGCCGCACTGTGCTGATCAGAATGGCTTATCCCCAGGACTGAGACTGGAAGACAGGAAGCTGGAGGCTGCTAGTAACGCAACACAGAAAAACATCACAGGCTGGAGACTGCATTAGCGCACACAGATATTACACCACAGGCTGGAGACTGCAGCAGCGCACACAGATATGACACCACAGACTGGAGACTGCAGTAACGCACAGATATGACACCACAGACTGGAGACTGCAGTAGTGCACACAGATATAACACCACAGACTGGAGACTGCAGTAGCGCACACAGATATAACACCACTGACTGGAGACTGCATTAGCGCACACAGATATAACACACTGCTGGAGAACTGCATTAGCGCATGACAGATATAACACCACAGGCTGGAGGACCTGGCAGTAGCGCACACAGATATAAACACCACTGACTGGAGACTGCAGTAGCGCAGGCAACAGATGTAACAACGCACTGACTGGAGACTGCATTAGCGCACACAGATTATTAACACCACAGGCTGGAGACCTGCAAGCAGCGCACACAGATATGAACCACAGCGTGGAGACTGCAGTAACGCACAGATATGACACCACAGATGAGATGGCAGTTAAGTGCACAACATGATATTAACACCACAAGACTGGGAACTGCAGTAGCGGCACACAGAGATAATTACCCAGAACTGGAGACTGCAGTAACGCACATAGATATAACACCACAGACTGGAGACTGCAGTAACACACACAGATATATCAACCACAGGCTTGGAGACTGCAGTAGCGCACACAGATATAAACTTCAGGCTGGATACTGGGCAGTAACGCACACAGATATGACACCACAGACTGGAGACTGCAGTAACGCATACGATATGACACCAACAAGACCTGGAGACTGCAGTAGCGCACACAGATATAACACCACAGGCTGGAGACTGCAGTAGCGCACACAGATATAACTGGAGACTGCAGTAGCGCACACAGATATAACACCAAAGACTGGAGACTGCAGTAGCGCACGCAGATATAACACCACAGGCTGAAGACTGCAGTAGCGCACACAGATATAACACCACAGACTGGAGACTGCGTAACGCACACAGATATAATCACCACAGACTGGAGAACCATGGCAGTAACACACACAGATTATAACACCAAAGACGGGGAGACTTGGCCAAGTTAAAAAAGTGCACCACTGATATTAACACTTCAGGCTGAGACTGCAGTAAGCGCAGCACAGGATATAACACGCACTTGACTGGAGACTGCAGTAGTGCACACTGATATAACACTTCAGGCTGGAGACTGCAGTAGCGCACACAGATATAACAACACTGACTGGAGACTGCAGTAGCGCACACAGATGAAACACCACAGGCTGGAGACTGCAGTAGCGCACACAGATATAACACCACATACTGGAGACTGCAGTAACGCACACAGATATAACACCACAGACTCAAGACTGCAGTAGTGCACACAGATATAACACCACAGGCTGGGACTGCAGTAGTGACACACACACACACAACACACCACACACACACACACACACCACACACACACACACACACACACACACACACTTTCATTATATATATTATATATAATATTCATATATATATATATATTATATATGTATATTATCTCACACAACATGCTCAGACTGCAGTAAGCGACACTGAATAATAGCCCTCAGGCTGAAGACTGCAGTAGCGCATCACAGATATAAACACCACAGGCTGAAGAACTGCAGTAGCGTCACACAGATATAACACGCACAGGCTGGAAGACTGCAGGTAGCGCACACAGATATAACACCACAGGCTTAAAGACTGTAGTACGCGCCACACAGAAATTATACACACCAACAAGGCTGAAGACTGGCAGTTAGCGCACACAGATATAACACCACAGGCTTAAGACTGTAGTAGCAACAGAACAGTTAATACGCACAGGCTGGGAGACTGCAGTAGCGCACAAGATATAACACCACAGGCTGAAGACTGCAGTAGCGCACACAGATATAACACCAGCAGGCTTAAGACTTGTAAAGTAGCAAACAGAACAGTAATACCACAGGCGAAGACTGCAGTAGCCACACAGAATATCACACCAGGCTGAAGACTGCAGTAGCGCACACCAGATACAACACTAACAGGCTGAAGACTGAGTAGCTGCACACAGATATAACTTACTGCAGGACTGCAGACATAGCAGTCTAAGGCCGCACACCTGATAGGAAAACACCACAGGCTGAAGACTGCATGTAGCCGCACACAGAATATAACACCACAGGCAGGAGACTGCAGTAGCGCACTGAATATTAACACCACAGAGCTGGAGACTGCAGTAAGGCACACAGATTATAACACCAACATGCTGGAGATCTGCAGTAGCGACACAGATAAACACCACAGGTTGAAGACTGGAGTAATCGCACACAGATATAACACACAGACGCTGGAGACTGCAGTAACACACACAGATATAACACCACAGACTGAGACTGCAGTAGTGCAATGATATTACACTTCAGGCCTGGAGACTGCAGTAACGCACCAAGAGATATACACCATCTGACTGGAGACTGCAGTAACGGGGACACACAGATATAAAACACCACTGACTGGAGACTGCAGTAGCGGCACCAGATATAACACCACAGATCTGGAGACTGTAAGTAACGCACACAGATATAACACCAACAGACTAAGACTGCAGTAGTGGACACAGATATAACACCACAGGCTGGAGACTGCCAGTAAGCGCAACAGATATAACAACGCAACAGACTAAGACTGCAGTAGCGCACACAGATATAACACTTCAGGCTGTTGACTGCAGTAGCGCACACAGATATAACACCACAAGCTAGAGACTGCAGTAGCTCACACAAATATAACACCACAGACTGGAGACTGCAGTAGCGCACACAGATATAACACCACGATGGCTCGATTGACTGCAGTAAGCGCACACTGCGATATAACACTCAAGTCTGAAGACTGCAGTAGCGCACACAGATATAACACCAACAGACTGAAGACTGCAGTAGCGCACACAGATATAGACACCACGAAAGTCTGAAGACCGCAGTAGCGCACAAGATATATACACCTACGGCTTAAACTGTAGTAGCAATCAGAACAGTAATAACCACAGTTTGCCTGGAGACTGAGTAGCGCACAAGATATAACACCACAGGCTGAAGACTGCAGTAGCGCACACAGATATAAACCCAGGCCTTAAGACTGTAGTAGGCAAACAGAACAGTAATACACAGGCTGGAGACTGCAGTAGGCGCACAACAGATATAAACCAACAGGCTGAAGACTGAGGCAAGTAGCGCACACAGATATAACCACAGGCTTTAAGACTGTAGTAGCAAACAGAACAGTTAAATACCCAAGGCTGAAGACTGCAGTGCGCACACAGATATACACCACAGGCTGAAGAGCTGCAAGTAGCGCACACAGATACAACACCACAGCTGAAGACTGCCAGTAAGCGCACAACAGATATAACACCTCAGGCTGAAGACTGCAAAGTAGCGCACACTGATGATAACAATGCACAAGGCTGAAGACTGCAGTAGCGCACACAAGATAATGAACACCACAGGCAGGAGACGTGCAGTACGCCTACTGAATATCACCACAGGCTGGAGCTGGCAGTAGCGCACACAGATATAACACGCACATGCTGGAGGCTGGCAGTAGCGCACACAGATATAACACCACAGGCTGGAGACTGCAGTAGCGCACACAGATATAATACCACAGACTGGAAACTGCAATAGCACACACATATATAACACCACAGGCTGTAGACTGCAGTACCTTGCATAACAGTAGCACTCCGTGCCGGAGATTCCAACTCCCATAGCTGATAGACCACACAAAAGTAACACTAAGCATTACAGAATGCAATAACGTACTCCAAGAAAACTCCAAGGCAAAGGCACCATCACCAGAAATTGTCCTATAGTAATTTTGTGACGGATATATGCTGGGTGTAGTGAACACTAATGACGCTTACTGTAAACCCGCTTCTGAGTGTCTTCTGAAATGTAATGGGCTAACGTATCACCATGGACAATAGTGTGTCCCGTTACCTTTAAAAAATGTCAATGCGTTAGCGGGTTATCAGGTGAATGTATTACCCATCCACTTGTCATTGCAAATGTCAGGATGTATAGGTAAAAGGTATAGGGGAGACCGGGGCACGTTCTGTCATTTTTTGGCTAATTGGCCCTGGCGGGCACACTTTTCAGAGTTGGTGATTGATACGTTCCAATACCGTTACATACATCAATAGCTTCAAATCGTTTTTAGGAGATCAAGTGGTATCTCAGTTTGTTTCGACGCCAGTGTCGATAATGTGGCGATGACTCATTTGACAGAACCTGTCCCATATGCGGGGCACGTTCTGTCACCTATGGGGGCACATTCTGTCATTGATGGGACACTTCTTGTTATCACCGAACGGTCATTTGTGGTGTCCCTGCAGGGGGAGAGGGTTTAATTCATCGCCACCATCAATAGTGTAGAAAATGGCGGCTATATACGATCCCAACACTGCATTTGCGTTTTTCTTGGTAATCCATGCACGAAACAGAGTCCCTGAGTACGCCTATGATTTTTCATTTTGAACTTTTCCCTTTCATACATTAAAGACATGCAAAATTAGAAGCTCAAAAAAAGCTTTTTTGGCATAAAATCGGTCGATGAAACATGGCTACAGATGACCCCTTTCAAAAACATCCAATATTTTTGAATGTGTTGCCGCCTTGGCCCCCCATTTTTGAATAAAAAGCAATTTCGAGTAAAAAAAGAAAGATTTTTTCACGACAATCGAATGGTGTTCTTCCATCGAAATGCGCTAGCGGTTCTCGAGATCTCGTGGGGGGGGGGCAGAATCTGCCCCCGCAGGTTAATCGTATTCTGGCCGCTCGTGAAGCTGCATTGGCACCACCAATTCGTTTTACGCTTGTATGGTGTATCCAATGTCTGTAAAACAACAGACAATCATTATTATGGTCGATTATAAGCCGATACGACAGGAATCATGAACAGATTCCAGTGAAACAGACCTGCCCAGATAGGGTGACAGAACTGCCCACTCGACACCAGGTCACACTTTTTCGTTTTTTTTACTGGAAAACTTGGGAGAAATGGGGCAAGAATAACGCTCAGCACCAATGTTCTCGGTACATTCCTATAGGCCCATGACAGCATCAAAGACACCCTATACAATTATCTGAATGGCAAAACCCAAATTTAGTTCACCTATAAAAAAGTTTTGATTTCTGTTGAAAAACAAACTTTTCTTGGACCAATCTGTCGCAGGCATGTGTTGGCTTTGATAGTACCGGGCTCCTGCAAGCACAAAGGAACATATCTTACGAAACAACAATATACCTGCGGTGGATAGTTCACGAGGAAAACCCGCTGACATAATGTGCTCAGTGACAGAACGTGCCCCGTTCTCCCCTATAGTTAACAAACGAGTGCAGTGTTCCCTTCTTGCTGGGATGTAGGTATGTACCTAGCAGGACAATTTGATACTGCATGTTTATGTATGTTAGTTGATTTATTATAAAGGTCACTTTCAACTATGAAAATCGAAGTCGCATGCTTAAGTTGGTGGAAGTTGATTTTGTTTTATTACAATATAGGCTCGTTTGCCAGCTCAATAATATCTGCGCATGCTTATACAGAATATACATAATACTGTATTAATACTAAATAATAATGTACATAATACTGTATTATGGAAATACGTAGAAAAACGACGAATTGGGAGATGCACGGTTACTGTCTCACGGTGTTGTCATTCCCATAGGCTTGCTTGTGATAAAGCTTTTACAATGGGTAGGACAGTGAAGATAGCAAACGGCGCGAATCTGCGTAATGTGCTTATTTGCCAACTTGGTGCTAATAAGTCTCTGACCCTTCGAATATCCCCGACCGTGCCATTCTGTGTTTCATTAACACCTCTGGACAATACGCATTGGTGGAGTGACGGCCTCCGAAGCGCGAAACGCGGGGTGGGAGAACCGATATTTGACATATGGTCTATCTTCTATACCAACGGGAATGCATACACAGTGCTGGTATTGGCCACTAGTGTGTACTGAAGGTTGCTAGAAGATTTGCGCGTATACTTTGTGCCGGTCAGTCACAGTGATTACAACCAGTAAGTCGCCGTAGTTGGTGATGAACGAGCGAGCGCGAAAGAAATGCATGGTGAATTTCAACTCGATCGGGTAGGTAAGTAGTTTCTGAGATTAACAAAAATGTGCATGTGCACAAGAACTCCGCCATTGACTTGTGGGAAAGTGGCGGCTGAGAGGTTCCTACCCGCACAACAAATTTGAGCACAATCGAGTCAGCCGCTCATGGTATATAAAATAGGGGTGTGCACGTGTGCACGAGCTGAGACACCCCAACCCTGTCTTGTGTAAAGGCGGCAACAGAGAGGTCCCTAGCCACACACCGAATTCGAACGCTATCGGCTCAGCCGTTTCTGAGATATAGAGTAAATGTGTGCACGTGCATAGATTATAGAAAAGGGGTGTGCACGTGCACACGAGCAGTCACCCAGCTCCTGAGTTGTGGTAAAGTGGTGGCTGAGAGATCCATAACCACACATCAAATTTGCTCTCAATCTTTCGAGCCGTTGCGGAGTTTTTGCGAGAAAACACTTTCCAACACCCCTCACCACTGCACGCACCACGCGCAGTGATAGTCACCCACATGAGTTGGCACTGGTCTCAAACAGTGTATGTTGGATAGGCCTGCTCAGGAAAGAGTTTTGTCGGAGTTTTATCAGGGGGCAAGTAGAAATTTAGAGGGCCTCTGGGCTTTTCGATTGGACGTGCAGTGGCAGAGATATGGGCTTTTCAAAAGCGTCGCCACGGTCGGGCCGGGCCGGATCGGCCCGCTCATATTCAGAGTTTCCCATACACTACGAAAGGACGAGCAGAGCGCGTTCGTTCGTAAACATCAATATGTGCCTAAACCTATGCATTACCTATACATTGTTGCAACCATGACTTCAAGCATGACAGCTGAGCAACTCACAAGGGCGGAACCACGGAATTTTGTCAGGGAGGCAATTTGAAATTTAGAGGGCCTCCATTTGATAAATAATCTTTGACCTCCATAGGGCTCCTCTTACCTACCCTCTGGCTTCCAGGGGGCCACTTCTGGACTTCAGGGGCACCTCTGACCTCCATTGCACCCATTCTGTCTGGCCTTCAGGGTCTTTTCTAACCTCGAAAGGACCCCGTCTGGCCTTCAGGGTCCTTTCTAACCTCCAAATGACCCCGTCTGGCCTCCAGGGGCTCACCTCTAACATCTGTAGGTTCCCTTCTGATCTCCCATCTGGGTTCCAACTTCCAGATGGCCTCCTCTGGCCTTCAGAGGCCAACTCTGACCTCCATAGGACCCCTTCTGGTGTCCAGCGGTCCCTGAAACCTCCGCTATGGAGCCTGCGAGATGGGACGTCTTTGAAGCATGGAGGGGCCTTCTTAAATGACAGGGAGTAAAATATATGTTCCCCTGCCCGATGACAGGAGCTGACGGCCCCTCCTCACCCTCCCCCGCTGGCGCCGCCCCTGGAACAAGACAAGAGAATGAGAGAATGTTTACATATTATATTGTTTTTAGTCTCGAATCGGCATGCATTTGAATCAGACTTAAATATGTACTACATACCAGTACATCACTTTATTGTAAAGCGTTCCGTCATTACGGCTCTCAAGCGCAGCGAAGCCGGTACACGAAGCTGATATTGCATGCCTCCTGGAGTTGAGAAGCTGCGATAATCATACTTTTGACTTTGTACCTAATTACGAGCGAGCGCGAAGCGCGGAGCGAGTCCTCATTGAATACCGGATTTTTCTCACATATAAGCGGCCCGACCCGGCCCGGCCGGGCCAGACCGCGACGCTGGTCAGAAGCTTATATCTTTTGAACCCCGCATCGATTGACAAGCGGTCTTCGCCATATGATAGCCCCATGCAGTGACATTATGATTATTGACATGTTCTTTCTCATGTGATGGGTCAGCACGGCGCGTGACACGTGCCGCGTTAGGGGTGTCAGAAAGTATTATCCTGCTGTAGCTGAGAAGCGGCTGGACCTATATAGCTAAATTTTGTGTGAGGCTGGAGACCACACTACTGGCAATGTTGCACAGGTTAAACTCTGGGTCACACTGCACGTGCACACGTGCACCCCTGTTCCGCCACAAAAAATTACCTACAAAACATCGTTTGCAATACCGGACCTTATATCCGGCAACCAAAAGCGCAAGACACGCCGGTCAAACCCACAGATGCGTAGAGAAACGATCCGCCCGGCGTATGCACTATGTGTCGATCAGCCGGCGCGTGGGTACGTGCAAAGTACTGGCTATACAAAGCGCAATTCATAGTTTAATGACGTCTTCACAATTAAAATCAGTGCTCGCATCTATGGGACGTTGAAGCGAGTGATGGAAACAAAACACCAATCTGTATAGACCAAGCTACCGTCTCTAAAATGCATTCAAAAATTTAGGTTTGCAGAGATGTTCACGTGTTAAAAATGTATGTATATTTTTATTATCGATTTTGATTAATATTTTCCTTATTACACCGCCGTTAGCCTTCAAACAAAGGGTGCTAGACGATAAAAAATGATGCGGCTGTAAAGCGCAATTCCAAAATCCATCTAATTACCCACCCAAAAATGATTTTTGCCTACAAAACATGAAGGCTTTATAATTGCAAATTTTTAAATAACGCTTCAAAACCTATTAGTTTAATAGTATCGATTAGTTTCGATATATTTGCAGACAGGCCAATACAACAAGCAAAAAATTCAATGCATGCTTTGCACAAGACGAACCTCCGTTGGACGGGTGATAAATTGACGCGGATTTATGTTCGGACTCGCTCGTCCTTCCCGTTAAGGGCGTCTACTGGTTTAATAGTATTTCCGCAAGTACGACGAATTAGCTATACACTTGCAATTATCACCACAAAAATAGTGTATTGTATATGCACACAACACCTGTCCAGGACAATATCATTATACAAGGAGCCACCACACGTTACCTCACATCCCATGATCCATAAAGGCCTTTGGAAAGAGAAGAAAAGCCGAGTAAATTAGACCTCTGCGATTTAGTATCATCAGAGAGGAGCTCAAGAAAAGCCTTCGTGAAGGCATGCGTCAATTATATATGTAGCGCCGCCCATAAACCAATACGAAACTCATGCATAATACCGTGTGTATGCGACTGTATCGTCCTCTGCGTGTTACGGGAAAATTTGAATCTCTATTTAAATATAAAATATTTCAAGGCTAAGGGCAATATGAACACCCATGGTGATGGTTGCACAACCACTTTTATCTGTGCCGGCACGACTTGACTCCACATCTCGCATTCCCTTTGGTACCTTCTATGGTATCAGATAACAGACTTATTCAGTATTCAGTGTGCGTGTTTGGTCTTGGCGTATCCAAAAATCAAAATTATTGCGCTACTCCAGACTGGGAACACGTCATCTCTTTCCTGGAGTGCGATCATTCACCCGCCTGTTAATTCCCTTGCTCAGTGCGTTGCTTTTTATGTTTGATTTGTGTTTCTAGCGGATTATCCACTGGTAGATACAGGCGTTCGAGCCTGGAAATTTTACACTTTATCAGTGGAAAAATTGTTGACGGGGGGACTTAGGCAAGAAGTCCGTGATAGGGGTCAATTTTGTCCTGAATACCACTTGTTATAGGCCAATCCATATATATATATAATATATACATTTACTTTGAAGCAGATTCTTTAATATACATTATTCATAAAATAATTGTTCAAATTTGTTCAGATTTGACAAATTTGTTCAAACACAAACAGTTCAAATGATTTTTTTAACAATTTAAATACCGAACGTTGAAGTATGTGTTCTTGTTTTAGTTATCAAAAACATCTTACTTATGCTGGAGTGGTTCAATTTCCTGTTCTCGCCACACCATTCGACAACAGGACGCCTCATCAGAACACATCGAAAGCCTCTCAAGTCTCAAGAAAGTAATCAACAAATAAGCCGCGATTTATTTAATGAACAATATATATGTCAATAAATATATACATATATATATATGTATAAATATATACAATATATATAATATAATATAATAATATATTATATATATATAATATATTATATATATAATATATGCAATGATGGATGGAACACAAAGCGTTTTTAGCCATTAATATTTTTTCTGCGATTTTTTCGATGTTTACCTGGGCCATATTCACGCTCTTGCAGCACTCAACATTTAGTGGTGTTGGTGGCCTGCAGTGTATATGCTATTGGAAATGAAAGGATTCGATGTTTATATGAACGAGCCTAAACTGTGATTTTAATGTGATTGTTTTTGCTTTGAGGCAATTATTTAACAACATTTAATCATGTATAGGTTTTGTTGTAAATATTAATTCATATTGCTTTGATAACGATTTATGAATAAATCAAAACCTGGCGCCACAAAATGAATTTAAATGACCTTTAATTGGTGATTATATATCAGAGCGAAACTGTACCACCCGGAGCGTTAGTACGAAACATCGAAAGACGCCAGAAAAAAGTAATACTGCCTAAAAACGCTGTTAGTGTTCCATCATAATTGCATATCTAATGACTATTGCGAAGTTTACTTATATATATATATATATATATATATATTATATAATATTATATATATACATTCATACATATAACACGTAACAGATATGTATATGTATATGTCATCCACCCCTGTAGCCAGTGGGGAGCACTGGACTTCTGACCTATCCTGGAGGTGGCAGCCTGGGTTCGAGTCGCTTCGCGCGGCTTCGCTGGTTTGCTCCTGACTGGGATAGCCTGCAGCCGGTGACAGCGGTCGCATGAAGGCCAGGTGACTGTCAGTGAGGCGGGTCGAACGTGTCCAGGCTATGTCGGCACGTAAACCGATTCAGCCGGCCAACAGGAATTGAGCGATCGGCTTGGTGAGGTCACAAGACCTGCGCAACAAGCTCTGTGAGCAAAATGGGTCCTGACTCTGACCTCGGAAAGCCATCCGTACAAATCCATTCCGGAACTAACATTTGTAAAAAAAATAGCCCTATCCCTGCGGAGGACATACTGGGCAGATTCATCCCTCCGGTAGTTTTTCGCCTGCCATCCACTAAATCGTTGAGCCTAGCATTTTTGAAAAACTTTTGGAATTTCATTAGAATTGAATGTACGCGTATTGGTGTCAAAATGTTGAAAAAAAATCGGTCTGGACAGAGCGGTCCAGGCTCATGTTTTGGAAGAAGGTCATTTTGCAATGCGGTATTGCGGCGCATACTTCCTTCGTAGTTTGCGGTGGGAATAAAAGCCATCAGAAAGCTATGTCCACTGCTATATACGTCATACATACTTGGATTATACATATTTTGGGGCAGAGGCACACTCAGGTACATAAAATGGGAGGCGATATCCTCCGTCAAATAAGGCCGAACTTCAAATTAGTAAGATTATAAAAGGCGTTCCGCACATGGAGACTCCCACGTTGTTTATCTGGATCTGCCTATGTGCAATATATTTTATTTTACAAATTACAGTAATATATTTTATTTTACAAATTACAGTAGCAAAGCCTACATGTGACTTTACTATCGTTCCAAATAATTACGAACAGCATATATTTATTATCAGAAAATCGTCCCATTTTTCATTCCCGAGTACGCCTGTTATTTGTAATTTTGGTACTTTTCCCTTTTAAATACTGAAGACCATTTCATTGGAAGTTCAAAAACGTTTATGGCATGAAATTCGGTCGAATCACATCACCTTTCTAAAAACGTACAAAAAAAAATCCCCTGACCCCCCATTTTTGAACAAAAAATAAATTTTGAAGTTCAGAAAAAAGATCTTGTCACGAAGGATCGAATGGTGTTTGTCCAATCGAAATCGGCCGAGCGGTTCTTGAGATCTCCACGGAGGGGGGCAGAATCTGCCTCCCCGCATGTTAACGTAATTCTGGCCGCCCGCGGGGAATATGGTTAAACAATGCAGCATACAAACTCAAACGTCATCATGAGTATGTCACTCTGATCACCATTCGATGATCTATTGAGAGCTATGATGCGAGGTGAACTAAATTAGCTGAAGACCAGACCTCAGCATACCATTACCGCGATTATATCCAACCATTGTCTTAGCTAATGCTTGTTGGTACATTGTCCTGTTTGTGCCATGCATCTCTGCTGCGTGACGCAAGCGCTATCGCATGCACCTGATACTTAAGTCAGATATACCTGCAGCTTCTCTCTAGATTGATGGCTGCGGCCTGTTTGGAAAGACCGTCAGTCTTATTCGCCACAGAAACCCGTCTGAGCCGGCCGTGGCCACTTGGCCAATTCAGACCGGCCTTGGTGGAGCGTCTTTAGCCGGCGCCGGGCGGCAGATAGGCTATCTGTAGAGCCGCTATGGAGAGTGGGTGCTGCGTGGCAGGGCAGGGTGGACTGCACGTGCACGGCAGGACACCTGACTGCACACAGGTGTCTGACAGCCACCGGCGCGGCGCTGGCGGTGTCGCAGTTAGCGGGACAGAGTGTCCTCCGGGGGCGGGGGGGATTAGCCCCGGCTGCCGTGGTTCGGGGAACATAGCAGCAGTGGCGGCGCCTGAGATGGAAAAGCTCAGTTGGAGATGGGGGTTCCGTGGGGGGGGGGGAGGAGATGGGGACGAGAGCGGATCGGTTTACCAAGAAGTTGAACTCCCTCCCACTCTGACTCTGCTAATGAGTATCTAGAACAGATTAACTCTACCGCAACGTCAACCCCGACTCCCATCTCGTGTTGTTCAGGTTCTCCGCCGGGATCTTGTGTCGAAAGCCTCACGTGCCATGAAGCCTGGCATGACGAGGCTGGGTTTTATTATTCACCCACTCTCTGAGGATATCTGATCACGAACGGCACACCGTAACCCACCATAACTAAGCATCTGTGTCAGTGTGATGCATGCCAGGCAGACATGTGCATGTATCTGAAAGAAGGATATATGATCCCAGAGGATCTCTCGACAAAATGCAATGTTGGATATATGATCCCACTGGATTCCACGACACAATATAATAGTAGATCTTGGATTCCATTGGATCCCTCGATATAATTTGGTATCGGATCCTGAATCCCACAGGATCCCATGATAAATAATGAAAATGGATCTCTGATCGTAACAGATCTCGAATCCGTCAGGATCTGACCTATAAATTATGTCATAGTCATAGTATCTCTTGGCGAAGTATATAAAAAGGCATACGCCCATGTTAGCTTACTTACAAATAATTGAAAATTACTGACAACTGCTTAAAATATGGGTTCTTAAAATACATATCTGTATAATGGTGGGTCTGGCAATCCAGTGGATGCCAGTGCAAAATGGTACCTGCGATCTCGGATCCCGGCGGATCCGCCGACCAATGTTAAAAACGGATCTATGATCCCAGTGGATCCATCGACAAATTGCGAAGGTTGATCTACGATCACAGTGGAACCAGGATCCAGATCCTAGAGATCAGATCCCGTGATCCGTTTTCGGGATCCGAGCACATGTCTGATGACAGGTCTCCGGTTCATCCCTGGATGCGGATAGTCGAGCATGCTACTCTGCGTGCTCTGCTGAGATATGAACTAAGATGTGAGCTGAGAGTTACTCACAAAGTAGAACCGCCAGTCCATAACAAAATGAAGCGCTTCTCTTGCATGGGTTTACAGGAGGCTTATAATCGTAGTACGCTTTAACACGTGTTAGGACATTGAGAAGCACTGATCTAACAGCTGTTGTCTTTATCAATAACTTTTTCTTCATCCTAAAACTCATATAATTTGCAGTTGCTACTGGGTCATACAGGGAGAATAATGCGAACTGCATTGCGAATGTGTTATATTCTATATATTTGTGGGAAATGGGGTAATATAGGGGCTCGCCACCCGGGGCGGGGAGCACCAAGGATAGCCCTGGCCTCACTCCCCCAGATTGACGGGATTTTAAAATTAGCCCATATGTTAATGGGGCTAAGCACCTACACCTACTCACTGCAAATTTTGTGTCGACGCCCCTGGGTTAATGCAATAGAGCCTTCCTGCCTTCGCGTCGTATGTGCTTACGTTCTTTAAAACATTTAACTTTTCAATTATAATACAACATACTGTCATTGCTCTAGGATCTTCGCTTTCAAACGTCTCCAATGTGACCGTTTGCTGCATAAATATTTGCCCGAGAGTTTCGCTGCATTATATTAGGACGTAAATGACGTCGTCCGCTCATTCATTGACTATGTATATTGCGGTATTGCGGTATCATCCAAACAGCCAAGGTCATAGCAGCAGTTCTCGAACCTGATCCGGCGGTTGGAAGGGAGATAAGAGGATTTGTCTGGTCCCAGAGCAATCAGCAATCAACACAGAGTGATTGTGACGGCCAATAATTTAGTAGCGTGAAGCGTCTTATCTTGCTTATCCGCGACGAATGTAACTTGTTTACGTTGACCTGTTTGCCCCCAACAGCTGATTCGAGCACGCCGGAGACTTTTGTGGTTTGTCTTTTATGGTAATGCAACGTTTGCAGGGGTACAGTACAGGTCGGTCCGCCTAATGGCCGCTGAGTTGGTGTGAAAGGAAACTAAAACGTACCAAAAGTACCAATGTGAAGTACCTAAGCAAGGCTGTATTGAGTTGAGTCATAAGATACAAATACCAGTACCTAAATTGTTATGAAGAGGTTCCTAACGTGAACTATTGTCAGAGCGTATTGGTACACGAACAAAAGGTCGATTCTGTTCCTTGTTCACATCTGATCTGATCATGTCATTCAAATACAAACCTGTTTTTAGCGTATTCTTTATCTGGCTTATTCCTACTCACAGATGAATTAGAATCAGCCATTATAGTGATTAATGCGGCATATTGACAATGTAAAGCCTGCCCGTGCCCTTATTCGCCGGCCTGCATTGTTAAACTCCTATTCACTTTCAATTCCAATGTCGACAAAACTGGATATCCGGGAGGCCTCATTCAGATGTCAAGCGTGTCCCAGCGTCAACTTCGGCGAAAACAACTCTGAAATAGGACAAATACGTCCTGGGACCTACACCGTTGAATTGGTATTCAGCTTCCATTTGAAAATATCAAGTATACTTCAGATATATTTAGCTAATAAGTACAAACAATGGGATGATCATTTACATGGCAGTTATGTATCTTTTAATGAAAAAAGACGAGACAAAAAGGAATGAGCTTTCACCGTTACGGCATCGTCCGATTCCGAATCTGACGATGCCGTAACGGTGAAAGCTCATTCCTTTTTGTCTCGCCTTTTCTCATTAAAAGATACATAACTGCCATGTTAATGATCATCCCATTGTACTTATTCACATTTATCATGGCACAAATAACCATCAAACGCATTACAAATATTTAGCTAAAAGTCTTCGATTGTCATTTTTTGCGTCTCGATACAATTATTTGTTCGGAAGCCGACCAGCATGGCCACAATTCCCTCCCCCAGTCCACAGCGCTCGGCCGTCGCCGATTAAAATCAGATTAAAATGCCGCTGCTTCAAATAATAAATGCAGCCATTCAGTGACGCTTGCCACTGTCGTGAATTATGTAAGATGCACTCTATAGGCCCCCAGTTAACTACTTGTGATGGGGAATACAATATATTTACTCTGTCTCTGCACTGCAACTCGCAGTTTGAAAACGCTAAATCGCACGACAAGAGGCCCGCTCCAGTGAGAACGTTCACGGTCACGGATGTGGGCAAACTAAGCTCTCTCGGCTGTAATTTGGGCACTCTTCTCGGCGTATTTTTATTTTAGAGGCGCAGTTTATCCCTTGTTTGTTGAGATTACGCTGGGAATTTCTGGTGGCCTGCATAGTAAAGCGGCTCACAAGCGGCGCAACTTAGCAGCACAGAACGGGAGTGTTTGCCACGCCAATGGAAGCAACTTATCTCCTGATAGTCGGCGTGCTTTAAACTCTGGGGTTTATTGCTGGCAGTAAGTAGCATGTGGTGTTCCTTTATGGATGGAGATACCCGGTGAGACGGTGGCACACAGGTCACCGTTTTCTTTAACTGCGTTGAGTCGTTATTGCAGTGCAACGGATCGATAAGTAGGCGTGTGCATCTTCTCTGATGTATGGACATAATATGGTAATGGTAACAACGCTAGGCTTACCTACATTTGTAACGATAGTGGCTGAAGAGTCATTTTCTGGTAGTCTTAAATCATTATGATTAAATACAATATTATCGTTATTTGCACTGTGGCAAAAATGAGTGTTAACTTTAATCAATAGGTAGTTATGATTTTTATCATATGCATACACACGGTTCAGTGTTTCGGGCCTAGATGTAGAATTTAGGATTGTTTCAGAAATAATAAGGAATCGAACTCGTCGACCTTTAGAGCATTCTCTAATGTGCATTCTTAAAACATAACATTGTGTATGTAAATAAATTGTTTTACCAATGAAAGCAACAAGCGGTTACTCCAACATTCCATTTCCTTTCAATTACGTCAATTATTGTGAGCGGCAAATGAATAAAAATACAAATAATGACCCATATTCATATTGCTTTTAACATGATACTTAATGTATGGTATGTTGAGATTGGCATGGTATGAAATGTTGAGATAAATATACCACATATTTATTTGTATCACTTAGTATGGTATGTATATTGAATGTATGTACATACATACATACATTTAAATGTGAATCTAGCCCTCTCGTAAATTGAAGCAGCAATAAATAATATCTGTATAAGACATCAGAGCACACAGAAGTGACAGAACCTATGAGCAATTAAGCGTGCAGAAAGAAGAAAAAAACATATCGCATACCTTTCGCTTTCCTGATCATTACATTTGCATGAATGTTCCAATAGTCCGTGACCCGCGCTCTTATGAAATCGTCTTATCCACTGGAAGGAGAACGGTAATGATGAAGACACGCCGCACACTGGATCACAGGAATGAACCGGTGTTTTAATCAGCTTAACGTTCGAGAATGACACTTCTCAACGACCTTACAACATGTCCAACATGCCCTCGGTTAGGAAAGGCGAGAGTGGTCACCGTCATATAGAACTGCAGTGATATGTTAATTGGTGTCACGTTTGATATGTTCCCCCGTCCCGCCGATAAGCACACGGGAGGATGATTAGATGGGAATACAAATGGAAAAAACGTCATACCTATGCACACTTTTATTCAAGAGGCATCGAAGTATGCTGAATACGGCCTTGAATTTGTTTAAACTATTAACACTTTTATGTAAAGGTTTCGCTTCACTAATTGCTAATTGGGGATGAGTTTCACATATCTAGAGCCAGGCAATCATATACTGTAATAAGACCAGTCCATATAATATATTTTACTTAATAATATATTTCGCAAGGCGTGATTGTTAGCGTATGTGACGTTTTCACCTAGCACGTTATCAGCTAGCAAGTCCTGTCGATATACTTATACGAGAGTTATTTCCATTTTCCGCAGCATTGCTGCTTTCAAATCCGTCCTAATTTGTCGATCCCGAGATAGGACTTCAGCAGTTCATCACGTCCAGAAGTCGGTATTCTCCTATCGCGCGGCACACGCTAACGACCTGCCGTCAGCCTTGATCCCTGGGCTGTCAATGCATTCTAACGGCTCCTCGTCAAATCACTAATCAGTTAGCTTAGTCTGAGCTTGATTTAGCGCTTGTGTTTCTTGGTAATCCTCCTTGCATTGCAGAGTATATATCACTCCATAGCCTGATCTGTGGCGACCATGAATTATTTCTACGACATGCTTACATCATTACTGGTCTTCCGCCTGCTGATGCCCACCAATGTGTAGTACGTTGCACATCGCTATGCCTATCTATTCACAGCACGGCAATAATTCCCGACGTGTCTTCCAGTGGCATTATCGGACAATGTTTTTGGACGTGTTGGTTGGTCTGGTATGTTGCATTAGCCGCTGATCCGATTGCATGGTATAGGCGAGAGGTGCCTTCTCCCGGCCTGGGCAACTGAAGATACTCTTAACCAGTAAGACGCCTTAAACGGCGAAGGACGAGCGAGTCCGAATAAACCCGCGTCAATTTCGTATCCGCCCAACGGTGGTTCGTTTTGTGCGAAGCATTTCAATTGTTTTCGCTATGCGTTGTTTTGCCGTCGCAAATCGATCCGAACTAAGTCGATACTTTAACAAAAATAAATGTGTTGTATTTGCTACATAAATCGGGCGCAATTCAAAACGCTTCACACACCTAACTGACGATGTTGAAACAACACGATGCTCGCACACGCTAACCACTTCAACTTACATCAGGAAAAACACAAACAGCCAAAAAACAATGTTACACATATGTCCTCGTCATCGCACCCGCGGCAAGCTACAGCACATGCACCGGCAGAAGAAGCGGCAACACGCGCCGGCCACGGCGAGCGGGGAGGCAGCACGCACGGACAGCGGCGAGCGGGGAGGCAGCACGCACGGACACCGGCGAGCGGGACGACGGCACGCGACAGCAGCAACCAAGGCAGCAACGACCTCGCTCCACCGCGGCGGCAGACGGATCATCCTCCACACTAGAGGTCTACTTGGGGCGGCTATCCCCATGGCTGGCTGAACCCCACGGCTGATGAGTTGGCCGGACTGGAAAATATCTAGATCATGGCTGTGGCTACGGCTGTGGCTGCATAGTCTAACTGGGATTTGTTTTTGCAACAATCTTATCAAACCAATTATGGTTAAAAGAAGCCTTGGCATGTTGCCATAACAGTAGACTGAAAATAAACACATAGTATGAATTTACACAAATCCTCACGGCTGGCCAACGGCCAGCCATTGACATTTGGGAGTGGCTGTGGCTGGCTGTGGCTGTGATGCCATGGCTGTGGAGCAGCTAGGCCAAGGAAAAGTTCAGCCATGTCGAACTCTACTCCGCACTCCGGTCGCAGCTGGCGTCCGGCCGGCGCCGGCCCATCGCCAACCGACGCCCCCGAGAACGGCAACTAGCCAACATTAATTATGGCTAAGGAATGGATCGTCGAAACATTCTAAAACATCTTAAAGTGTTTCAAAACATTTCGCGCAATAATCCATCGTAAAACGGCTATTGGCCACGTTTCCATGACGTTAGGTAGTCCAGACCTTCCCCGTGGCAACCTTTGCAATTCCGTCACCATATACGGTATACAGGGAATCGAAGTTGACCGCAAGATATGAACGGAGCTAACAGCCCCGTTCATATCCGACTGTCAATTACGACTTCCCCGTGTGGCGAGTCGGCGACCAAATTAAAGAAGCCACCACGAGAAGGCCCACGGCTGAAAACATATTTGGGATTTTATTTATATATTTATATACATAATATGAGAATGAGACAAGCTTGTCTTAAATTATTTTACTATTATGGTCAAAGCTACGTTTGATATATTTCAAGATAGAGTGCATGAAACAGATTTGTTGCCTTCATGATAAATAGCAATGCGTAGGCAGGCTAACTTTTGCAGTAAATTCGTCACCAAGTACTTGTAATCGAGTACCGACCGTTATAAGCGTGGAACGCTTACCAGCTTGAACTTGAATTATCTTTCAGTGGGAATATTCATATGCAAAATATGACTAATTTACCATATATATTTTGGTCTCGTCTGCCGATTTCAGGTGTCAACTCCATTTTTGTAGGAAAAGGATTTTAAAGGTGAATGGTTCCCTTGAAGCGAAAATTAATTTCACAAAGCCACAAACATTAAAGTAAGTAAGCACACATAAAGACATGATATGAGGCCAATATTTATATAAGTGTTATATTTTTGGACCTTCCAGCAGATTTATAAAATCAGAACCCTTCGCTAAGCATAATGTGATGCGTTCATCCTGACCAATACAACGCGGTCAAACAAATCCAGCTCACATACACAACTTCTTTGCAAAGGTTTGAAGGGAATGTTTAACATATTTATTAAAAAAGTATAAATTACGCCCAAAAATTCAAAAACTTAACCGTTTTTAAGCAAATTAATTTTGAATTTGCAAAAGGGTGTCAATGCAAGTCCCGCCGCTGATTGCCTGACAGTTACTTCAAGATGGTTGGTTCCAGGATAAAAAGTACTTACATTTCTGGAACCAGGGTGTATTACCTGCTGAGTGTTTGTGCGTTAACAAAATACTTGTTTGAATTCAAGTCGCCAGAATTGTCTAACAATATTGACGAAGATTTATTGAAAATATATATCTCAATAAAGACGTCATTGTTCGAGATCTAAAAATGCATTAAGTTTAGTGACTTTTCGAGAAACAGTTAATATCACCATCGTTTTCGACAGCACTTACCCACTTTATATTTTTTACTACAACCAGCGCATATTTGACAACTTTCAGAAATTTATAACATTCCCTTTAACGCGCTAAATTTATTGTACCGATAACCGAACGCCATGTGACCTGTGCTGTGATTCTGGGACATATGCCTTGTCAGTGTTACTGCTCATAAACGGTCGACTGTTAAATTAGGCCCTTTATAGCAAAGGCATAAGCTTAATTTCAATTTGTAAGTCGAACGAACGAGTCGGAAAACGAACAAAGCTAGTCGAATGAATCTTGTGGGCTCCCCAAACCACTTACCGGCCCATTAACCGCACCATTCATTGATACATGACCGCTAAGGTCCGCAGCTCCCACCACTGACCACTGACGGTAACCTCAGAAGCTATCCCTTCCCCTACCTCACCCCCTCCCCGTCTGACCACAAGTGACCTGCAACCACACGGTGGGCGGGTATGTGGCGTGTGTGTGTGTGTGGCAGCCTATCCCAGCACCGTGAATTGCGCACGCGACGTACGCTACGGGACGGGAGGTCCCTGGTCTGATGGTCGGAGACCGGTCACCGCTGTCACACGGTCACCGCAGTCCGGTCACCTTTCTCCTGCTGAGAGTCACCAGCGCTGCAATAGCGCCCCCGCCGCGGGATGACCTTGGCGTCTGGCCGGTCACGTGCGCCTGTGTCGGCCGGGGGGCGAGCCTTGATAAGGGAGCGTCTCTAGCTACAGGGCTGGAATCTGTTCGTGGGATCGGTGGTGGCAGCATCCTGCAGTGAACGGTGGCTAAGAAATGTGAGTGAAGCACTGGAGAGGTGACCCCGCTGTGTGCGGCGTGTGTGTGTGTGTGTGGGTGGGTGTAAGCATGAGCTGGGAGTCGGGGATAAAGCACCGAATCGGCTGGCGATCTGGACTCAAATCAAGAAAACAGATGATCTGAGCGAGCGCAAAGCGCTCGCTCGTCTTCACGTGGTATATTGGAAAAGTCTGATCATGAGCGGCCTGAACCAACCCGACCCAACCCGGCCAAACGTCGACACGTCGACCCGTGTCGACGCTTTTGAGAAGCTCATATTTTTGCAACCGCACGTCCGATTAACCCGCGCGTTACTGGGGTATATTCTGTAACGCGACTTAGGGGGGGGGGCTATTTAAAGTCCCCCTCTGATCTCTGAAACTATTGGACCGATCTTAAAAACTCGAACGGCATTCGATAGCCCTATCAAATTTTTGTAGGAAACCTAATATTGTTATCCTCAGGGTCACTGATGACGTCACAGGTGACAGGTCACGTCAAATAAAAAAAATGTTTGACCGTGCCATCAAAGTCCGGTGGTCGGCATTGTCGCGCAAAAATGCGATATTAACGCATAATAAGTTGGCAAGATCGGTTGATTCGTGCATCTGAAAACCACTGTCTAATCACATTCTAAGCTAATTTTGATCTTGGATCGGTCAAGGTCATCCGAGGTCACGGGTCAAAATTGAATATAGCGGTCATTAAGGAGTTGTAACAGTGTTGATGGGTTTGTTTATCGATTAAAGAACGTAAAAATGACCTTAGAAAACATGTTTTTTCTATACAAATTGAAGAAAAAAGCAAGAAACGGAATGCCATTTTTTACTTAATGATATAGCAGTAAAGGTGGTCCTAATTTTGTCTTTGAAGGTTCACTCAGTCATTTTTGAAGATATTGACTTCAAACTTGCTACACACATTCATTGGAATCATGTCAATTATACATATTCCGGTATTTTGAAAATTCGAATATTGTTTTGAAAAAACAAAATCATTGGATTTCTCTTTTTTTATTTCAGCCAATTTAAAAAATCCGATACAGCAGTTTGATAGCCCAACTTATTACCTGTCACCTGTCGTTTGGTGTATAACAAATGAGTTGATCTTCAAAACTGTACTTTTGACAGCGTTTCCCGCAAACCCTCATTTTTCAACAAAAAACGCAGAACATGACGTCACTCTGACGTCATTTCCGGTTGACCTATCCTAGCCTTATCTTTTTCCATTGGGCAGAATGTGTCAAATTGATTAGGGACAAGGTACTGAAAGTTGGGTGACGATACCTATGTTTGTTTAGGAGATATTGCAGAATAACGGGAGGGGAGGCTATAAATAGCCCCCCCCCCTCCAGTAACTCGCGGGTTAACAAGTGAGCTTCTTTTCTGAGTAGCCCCATACAACCTACCATGTTTTTTACCAGTGCCGACTCATGTGGGTGACTGCCACTGCGCGTGGCGCGTGCCGCGTGAGGGATGTTGAAAGTTGTTTTGTCGCAAAAAACTCCGTAACGGCTGGGCTGATTGTGTTCGAATTCGGTGTGTGATTGGGGACCCCTCAGCTGAGTCAGCCGACGTTTTTCCACTAATCAGGAGAGTGGTGCTTCTGCACGTGCGCACGTGCACACTCCTATTCTATATCTCAGAAACGGTTGAACCAATTGTGTTCGAATTTGGTGTGTGGTTAGTGACCTCTCAGTTGCTGCCTTTCCTCAAGTCAGGGGTGGGTGCCTCTGCACGCGCGCACGTGCGCACCCTTTCTGTATCTCAGAAACTACTTGCTCGATTGAGTTGAAATTCACCATACATTTCCTTCGCGCTCCCTCGTTCATCGCCAACTACGGCGCTTTACTGGTTATATTGCTTTTGTAAGGTCTGTTAAAGTTTAGCTGATTTATGTGTAAAAATCGTGAGTAGTGACGTCACTAAAACCGCTTTAACTTAAAAATGACGAAATTGGTTCATTTTCGCACATATGACGTGACATTGATGTAGGAAAGGTACCCGAAGTTTCACTTTTTTCCAAAGATCAAAGTTAAAACATTTCCGTAATAAAAACCCTTATATGTCAGCAACTCAGCACCGACATCATTCCTGCGCAAAGTTATCTCCTTGTTTTTAGAACGAAAATATATAGATTAGTTCGAAAGATTTAGAACTATACCAGCACTTACAAATATTTTTATTTTTACATAATTCATTCTTACATCAGATACCCTGTAAATATTTTAATGTTGATATGTACAAAACATCTTGGCATTTGCGCCACAAAATAAGCCTAACATGTATAGTTACATTTGTTAAATGACAGAATGTTCAAGTAAATGACGGGTAACAATACATATAATATACATTGTTAGGTCCGTCATTTATTTGAACATCCTGTCATTTCATACGTGATGTAACCACAACAGAGCTGCTGGAAATGACTGAGACTCGTGAAAGCTGGCTAATTGCGTCAGCCATGCAATGACACAAGAGAACATAACAGTAACTTTAACCCTCGCCGACGGGGGAAGTCTGACAGGCCCCCTGAGGGCTTTCTTGAATAACTTTTTATACATGCGGCACATCCTGCTGAAATTACAGTAACTGAGTTCACAAAAATGATATGTATGCTGTCAATATCGCATTTAAATTGGTGAAGTAGTTTGTGAGATAACGCTTTAGTGACGAAATGTTGGTGGAAAACAATCAATGTTGGAAAAATCGTAGAAAATAGAGGTTTACATGAGCAAATTAAAAACAGAAAACGTAAAAGATTTAAAATGACATTTTCTTTCAAATGGAAATTTCACATTTCCGCAATTTCGGGTTTTGTATCCCCAAAATGCAAACAATATCTTTATGTTTGACTAAGTAATGACTCCCTTAGTAAAAGAAACTTATGACATAATTTTTTAACTTCATTGACCATACGAACAAATGAATTCGTTTTCAGTATTTCTGAGGCAACGTTGGTCTAGCAACATTTTATATATATATATATATATATACATATTATTTACATTTATCCATTTATAACTTTGACGATTTTTGACATAGCAAAATCGCTTTTCTGGATGTGGTCGAGTCGAGGTCATTCACTTGAACTAAAGGTCATCCGTTGATCTGAAACCTAAAATGGCATACCGTTAGATTTATCACATGAAAGGCAACATACTGGTTCTTACCGCGTTGCTCTATGCTGCTTAGTTGGAAGAAGTTAACAGGGGGCCTGTCAGCCCCTCCACCCCCGTGGAGCGAAGGTGGGAAAAGCTCCCATCGGGCGAGGGTTAAAGGTCGGGGTGAACTCAAGAATTTGGTGATGACCTACCTGGGTCGCCAAATGACATTGTCCTGAGGCATTTTTTTTAATTGACCTAACCAGGTTACCATATATGTGTTTCAAAGCGCCTCAACGAGACAAACACTATGGAATTAAAATAATTGCTCTATCGTTTTTAGTTAAAAGGCTATTCGGGGAAGCAATTTTTACAGAAAATTGCATTTTTTACCTTTGATGACCTCTGGAGCCTAAACTATTGAACTGAGCTCAAATTTGGAACAAGATGCGTCGATTTCATTTTTCCAGAGCTTTCGATTGTCTGTTTTGTTTGTTCCTAGCTGTCATAGTTCCCGAGAGATTTGGGGATGTTCGAAGCAAAGTCCTAAAACTGGAAATTTTGACTTTTGATGACCCGTGGTGACCTCAATGTTGATCTGAGTCAAAAGTGCTCTAGCAGTAGGAAGCGTCGGCAGTGTAGGTAGGCTATCACCAATGCTCTTTAAAACTTTGAATGTGCACATCGAGAGCATTCGAACGCTTTTTCCTGCGTCCTTCTAGCCCTTTTAGTTTTCAAGTTAGACGGGGATCATTCCCCCCCCCCCAACCATGGCGAAGAAGTCTCGCAGGCCCACTGGGGCGCGGGTTAAGATGGGTGTTACATGAAGAGAGTGACCTTTCGATTGCAGCTGCTCTGCCCCGAACTATGTATATTAGGCGTCGCTTCTGCTTCCCTCACTTCTAACTGAAAAGCATACTCTGCATTCGTAATGCAAAGGAGTTTGACCGAACTCCACCGATTCCAGATGAGGTGCCTGTGCTTCCTGCTTCTGCTGGTGGCGGCGTCGGCCGCGCCACGTGACACCAAAGAGCGCAGCCTTCGCAGACAGCAGTCGGCGGACGCGAAAATTCTCGAGGACGACGTTCGCAAAGCGCAAGATGGCAGCTACAGCCTCTCGTGAGTACAGTGAATTGAAGAAAAAGAGGAATGACCGAAATACTGTAAATTGCCAACCTACTTGTGTATCTGTCATTGAAAATTATTAGTTCCGTGAGACGTTAATTTGTTGTTGAACACCAACAGCCGATAGTTATGTTTGAAGGCTTCGAGTTCGATCATTATAATCTTCTATGTGAGAAAGCTGCAAAACAAACTTTGAGAGTACGACACATTCACTTTTTTATATAAAAAGCATGCGTTCCACTTGGCTCACGTCATTGTATCTATATTTCATTTAAAAGGACGGTGTATGTATGCATGTATGTACACATCAACACTCTCCTGACCCCTTCCCCTCCCTCCCCTTTTCGCGACAGGTTCCGCACGGACAACGGCATCTCCCAGCAGGAGTTCGGCGTCTCCTACCCCGGATTCCTGGAGGAGTCCGGCTCCTACGTCAAGGAGGGCCGCATCGAGTACGTGCTGGACGACGGCACGCCCGTCATCCTGGAGTACGTGGCCGACGAGAACGGCTTCGAGATCCTGAACCCGGAGCAGCTGCAGCAGGTGCTGCCCACCCCGCCGCCGACCCAGTACCCGCTCCCCAAGGTGCCCGGCGCAGGCATGCCCGTGCCGGAGCCACTGCCAGAGTTCAACGTGGGCCTCTCCCAGGCAGGGGGCACTGTGTCGCCGGAGTGGCAGTAAGGGAGGGGGTGGTGAGGTGCCAGGTGATATAGATGTCGCTCAGATTGGCGCAGTCCAGGTGGCGCGCAGGTCGCCGGTTCGGAGCTCCGCCGGGAGCGCGATGTAGATGGCGCTGCAGTCAATATCATCATCATCATCATCATCATCATCATCATCATCAAGTTTATGAAACATAATGAAACAAAATATGTAAATAAATCAGAGAGGTGCAAATGCAAAATAGCTTGAAGCAAGGCACCCTGTCTGAAAAAAATATACACAAATATTGTCCCGCCGTGAGACTCGACCCCCTGATTCCGAACGAGCGCTGCTTAGGTATCACCTAGGTCAAACCTGTCGACTATTGCACAACGGCACAGCAGGTCAATGCATTCGTGCACCACCCGTGCGCTCCATTGCGTAATGCACGGCATTGCGTATCACCATATCGGCTCTAAGCTTCATCCCAGCTGCAGCTCAGTACCGTCTTACTGTCCATCCAGCGACACATGTCATATGTCACGATGTGTGTCAATCCCGACCGCACGTTTCTCGTCATGCCTAGAGGGCATGTGTGCAGCAGAGGGCCCGTACTGTGTGATCACATAGCGAATGGAGTCACGTTAGGATGTCTGAGTGGAGGTATTTCGTGTTTTGTGTTTGAGTGACGTGCTGCGAGGCCGCTCAGGGCAGGTCAACACAGTCGCCCCTGCAATCAAATAACACATGTTTTGTTGTCACATCGCATTGTATGTCGTCACAATATACATCCGTGAATTTGTAAGACCAGAGTCTGACGAGCAAGAGTCTGACGGCGGAGTGCTGAAACGTGTTGGGGCAGGGGGAGGGGGCAGGCTGACGGGATATTAGCCAACCAACATAAACACACACTCAGACTCAGCTACTCATTCCTCTGCAGAACGGACAAAAACCTCGGCCTCGCCGCCTGCACGCTCACATAACCGACACATTATCGGACGTAACAGAGGCCATACAACAATAAGACATTATCAGACATAACAGATACAATATAACAAATCGTAGGTTTACACAGCCTATGCGCAATGCAAACAAAAATATTTCCAAATATCATTTCATTTTATTTTGTTTTGACACACATAAAACCGACAACGATAAAACCGACGACATTTCGATATACCGACGACATTTCGATAAAACCGACACACATTCCGCACCGGTACAGCAGTTTACGCTGATGTAACCCAGTCCAGCGCGGAATATTTCGGTTCTTAGCGACGCATTAATATTCAAGCAAGTTCATTAGATGAGATTATTTGCATGCACGCATATCCAGCATAGTAGGCAAAAAAACGGTAGAGCCTTTGACCCACTCGGCCCGTGGTTTGTCACTTATAATATGAGTATGCATATTTTACATATATAGGTACCTTAGGCCCCACCAAATTTCATGAAATATTTGGCGGACCTGCTCACCTGGTATTGTTCCATTGCTCGGTAACCAAATACTGCAAAGATTCAGCCTCCTAGCTTGATTTGTTTGTCTGTCCCAAATACACCGAAGTTTTTCCACATACGGTATAATTCAGACTGCAACTCTGGTGTTAGTCAAAATAGGATGATATTTTGAGAGCACCGTCTCTTGTTGCATCATTGTTGCTTATATTCACATTTAACTGTTGTAAATTTGTAATATCAGTGAGACATGCTTAATCAATCCATGGGATTAAAATTGACCCCTTCTCCCCCATTGCCCCCGGACCGTAGCCATAAGTAAATGGACAGTATGTTCCCGTTTTCTTTTTAGTGGAATGAATTAGGTATGTTTGACATGCAACGTTCGATCAACGGTTATCGTTTACTAACAGTGCACCTTCCGCACCTTCCGGAAGAAGTTTGCAGAGTTCGGCAGTTCGACAAAATTATATTGGCATATTCACAAAGCAAACCTCACCATGGCATTTGCGGTATTCGTGCTCGCACTGACGAGAAGTCTCCGTTCGGGACATTCGGGCGCGGAATATTCAGGCAGCAGCTGTCTGGACCGCTACGGTTTCCGAGCGTGCGTCGTGGTGACGCATGTGCCCACTATCGGGGATCTCATAGAATTGACGCCACGAACGGCGGATAAGAATACATATGTAGCACGTATTCGGAACATGTGCCAAGAAGACACTGTCTATTTAGATAAGTAAAGGCATACTCGTAGGACACGTGCGCGGTACATCGCTAGGGACGCCGACCCCATGGGATGAAAACTATACCCTCGAGTGGGGTGCAAACTACACCCTCGAGTGGGGTGTAAACTATACCCTCTAGTGGGGTGTAAACTATACCCTCTAGTGGGGTGTAAAATTTACCCTCGAGCGGGGTGCAAACTACACCCTTGAGCGGGGTGTAAACTACACCCTCGAGCCGGGTGTAAACTGCACCCTCGAGCGGGGTGCAAACTACACCCTCGGGCGGGGTGCAAAATATACCCTCGAGTGGGGTGCAAACTACACCCTCAAGCGAGGTGCAAACTATACTCTCGAGTGGGGTGCAAAATACACCCTCGAGCGGGGTGCAAACTACACCCTCGAGTGGGGTGCAAACTACACCCTTGAGCGGGGTGTAAACTACACCCTCGAGCGGGGTGTAAACTATACCCTCGGGCGGGGTTCAAACTACATCATCGAGCGGGGTAAAAACTACACCCTCGAGCGGGGTGCAAACTATAACCTCGAGCGGGGTGTAAACTACACCCTCGAGTGGGATGCAAACTACAACCTCGAGCGGGTGCAAACTATACCCTCGAGTGGGGTGCAAACTTCACCCTCGAGCGGGGTACAAACTTCATCCTCGAGCGGGGTGCAAACTACACCCTCGAACGGGGTGCAAACTATACCCTCAAGCGGGGTGCAAACTACACCCTCGAGCGGGGTACAAACTACACCCTCGAGCGGGGTGTAAACTGCACCCTCGATCGGGGTGCAAACTACACCCTCGAGCGAGGTGCAAACTACGCCCTCGAGTGGGGTGCAACCGCATGCTCTTTTGGTCGTCTTCTGGCGGCCTCGTTGAGTTGGACACGCCCAGGTTGGTGTGATAACAGAGCTAACCATGCGTTTTCCGGTGTTATATCATTTGGCGTCACACAGACATGGTATGTACCTACGTGACACGTGTCCTGTGCTAAAAAGTGATTTTCGTGGAAAATCCTTCAACAGACTCCTCTTGCCAAATGGTTGGTGACACAGGCTCCAGTTATGCAGATCACGTGCAGTTTACTGTAATGGAGTGTCGACTAATTCAGCGACCCCGACGGCCGACGGTTGCAAGCTGCACCCCATAGATGGGTGCAACATCAAGGGCCTTCTGTCCGCTGACATGGTGGCAATGCTTGAGCAGGACGGGGATAATAATTCATATGACAGAACTACAAATTGAAACAAGGGAAGCACGAATAAAAAAGAAGGAAGCGCAAATTAAAACGAGGGATTAATGCGAACTGCTAACCGAATCTGCGTCCTACTGGGGTCTCCAACCGAACGCGCCCCGCTGGGGGGGTCAGATTCTGCCCCCCCCCCCATCCACCGGTTATCTTCCACACTAATAACGGCAGCGAAACAGGACAGGCGGCAATCGAAAGCTCTCAATAAGACGCACCCAAAGCATACAATAAATTTTTGAAATAAGGTCACATGTGTCATAGATAGGTCAAAGGTAAAAATTGCGATATTTGAGTTTGTGGAACATACTTTTCATCAAAAGAGGCTGAGACTCACAAATTCCTCTTTTTTTGCTTCTTTGTGCGTGTTTTTTTTTAATAAAAAAACGCACAAATTGCTCTCAAATATATAATGCATCTCCCATATTAAGACAAAGTGACATTGTAAGCGAAGGTCGAGGTTGACAGTGTTAGCGAAAGATCTACAAAAGTCATGCAATACATATTTTAGGGTTATTTTACACGTAGATATAATTTGATGGTAATAGTCACTTTCAAAACCTGATAAAAAGCTCAAGGCCAGGACATATAATGCAATTTTGAATTTGAATGATCAAAATAAAAGGCATTTTTCTAGACCAATTTTTATCCAAAATACAGTAGTTTCATTTTCATGTTTATATCTGGTCAATAAAAGCCAAAAAACGTTATTTCAAAAAGATGTCATCAGTTACTTATACCTAGAGAGACATAAGTAATCAGCAAAATATATTTCTTTGAAATTTGCTTTGGATGTCGTTCGTACCTAGTTTACTCACTGTAGATATTCCGTTTTTAAAATCTTAAAAAATTGAGTTTGGAGGATTTTTTAGGGTTCAAAAAGTTAACATTTTGCAAATTCGAGACAGCAACATTAACAATTTAACTTATTGTTCCATTTGACGTTTTCGTTTACATTTTGCTTTAAAAACTTGATTTTCTACGATTTTTCAAAAACTTATTGTTTTTCCACCCGAAATGGCATGACATGACGTTATTAAAACGTCATTATTTCCGAAAGAACTCAATCAATTTAATTAAAATCTTGTGAAAAACCGTACAATTAATGGAGCCAAAGGTTCATGTAGATATCATAAAGCAGTACTGTAAGTTTCATGTAGATGCCTATTAGTGCGTTTGATTTATTGAGATAACCCGGGAAGGGAAGGGGACAAATTGCCCCCCCCCCCTAGCGGGGCGTGGGCTAACTCTCATAATGCGACATTAAAAAAGACACTTTCGGCTTGCACCATCATCAGCCGTAGTGACGGGATACGGTCCAACGTTCTACCAACTAAGCTATGCAGTCCCCTGGACCTCTTTACGTAATAGCTGTTTCTAAGCCTCCAACTCACTCCACTGGTGGATCCAGACGTCATTTTCTTTTGGGGTGGCAAATTGTTGACAGGTAGGACGCACCCTATCAAAGCGTTGATTTGTCTGTATGTAGATATGCAATGCATAATATATATATNTCAGCTTTTTAAATTATGAGGCTTAAATTGCTGCCCAGGGCAGCAGCAGTATTATTCAGGGTAGACAAACATTTAAAATGGGGCAGATTGCTGCCCCATTTGGGGCAGGATTTGGGCTGTCTCAAATACCTTGTTGATGCTCTTGCCACAATTTGCAGACTGGTTCCCCGGATACATTTTGCAATATAACTAATTTTAACTTTAATTAATAATATCTCGCCACTTCCTTGCGCCGCCCATCGCCAGACTTTGTATATACGCCAGACTTTATAACAGCTCCAACAGCTGATTGTCCTTAGAGCTGCAGTATTATTATTTACGTTTTTTATCTCCATCCCATTTGTTAACCATGCTCGAGCTAATCCTGACTCGCTAATCCCTAAGCAGGTCAACACAACACAAGCGCCATGGAAAAGCATGAAGTTGTACCTACCCAGAACATGAAAATTTAACCAGAGCAAAATTATTTGAGCTTACATTCAATCTAATACTGCAATATAAATATTTATCATGGGCACTGTCTAATTATAGCGGCGGATCATTTTTAATCACAAACACTGGTACATCCAAATTTCAGATTGCCAAACAGCTAGGCTATCTAAATTTTAGATTGCACAAAAACCAATGGCTTATACTCAGTTTGATTCTACACAAAAAATGTCAGTTAAAGGTATATAGGTCTAGAAAAATGAATGTCCTGATACTGAAGCGAGAGGAGCTGAACTGAGGAACTGCAAATGATCAAGTATTTGTGTATTTTGATGCGAATAAAGTGTTGGGTCAAACACTCGGACCTCCCCCTAGCGCTTTTAGATGTTTCAAAACTTACTATCAATCATTAAAGTTTTTTTGGACATTCTGCATGTTTCTAGACACTATATCTACTTACTCTTACCTTACAATTACTAACGGGGAGAGTTGATCCACCGCCGTTATTTAACCACGCCGAGCGCCATTTCTGGTCGGTCAATCCTCTGCAGTTCAAGGTCTGTGTCAACTGTCAACAACGTACTTCCAAGATGCTACAATCTAGAGGATTTGACCAGTCTTAGAGATTTTATGTCAAATCTCTTTCTTCTCCGACAAATTCCAGAAGAAATGCTAGGGATTTTAAAAGTTCTATAATTCATAGAAGAATAAAATAACATCTCAGAGCCACTTTCCGTACATATAACCATGACAAAACATAAACATAAACCTAACCTAACTAAAAAAATAACTAACCTAACCTAACCTAAGATAATTACTAGCCAATAAAGCTCCAATTCGAGACGCAAACTAAAGCATAATATATAGCCCAATTAAGTCCGATCGAGACGAAAACTAAATCATTATATAGCCATAAAGTCCGATCGAGGACGAAACCTAAGATAATATATAGCCATTAAAAGTGCCCGATCGAGACGAAACCTAGATAATATATACCATTAAGCTCGATTCGAGACGAAACCTAAATCAAATATATACCATTAAGGTACGATCGAGACTAAACCTAAGATAATCATTAGCCATTAAGCCCAATCGAGACCGAAAACAAGAATATTAGCCATAAAGATCCGATCGAAGACGAAACGTAAGATAATATATTTGAGCCCCACATAAAGTCAATTTGCGAGACGAAACCTACAGCATAATATAAGGCACATTAAGTACGACTCGAGACAAAACCTAAGATAATATATAGCCATTAGTCGGATCCGAGACGAAACCTAAGATAATAATATGCCAATAAAGTCGATAAGTCGAAACCTAAATAATATAATAGCGGAAGTCGATCGTAAAATAAAATTGGCGACGCTGTCAGCGGAAATATCGGCTCATGTGGTAAACAAAAAGCGTCTGGAATAAAAAAAAACATGGTGCAAGAAGGCGTCTGGAAATAACAAAAACATTCGTGCTTGCAAACCTTGAGTCTACAGCCTGATTGCGTAACAAAGCTTAGCGACTGGAGGAGAGCACGATGAAGCCGTGAGAAATAATTTATTGAAATTAAAATTAGTTATATAGATGTAAAATGTCTTAGGAACCATCGGTGTACTATAATAAATGTGACATCTATCATGCATCGAATGATGGGTATATTATAGGGATTAAGCTAACTAACTAGCATGTAGGGAGGGTCGAGTGTATAGCCAAGTTGTGTGTGCAGTGTGCACTCATTGTACCCACCAGTTTACCTGCATTGATATGATATTCCTAGGATTATAGGATAGTGTTCTACTGCCATTTGCCATGCCTAGGATATT
The DNA here is from genome assembly GCA_014673585.1 of Semibalanus balanoides. Lineage (NCBI taxonomy): Eukaryota > Metazoa > Arthropoda > Thecostraca > Balanomorpha > Balanidae > Semibalanus > Semibalanus balanoides. Next base: position 46,234 of record VOPJ01014742.1, on the reverse strand, counting down.
ACACTCTATGCACTGGTATGGCCATGATTGAAGTTATTTATTTGGTCAAAAAGGTTTTAGTTGTGCAACAGTAGGTATGTTAAATCATAGCCATTGCATTTCAGCTGATATAACAGTCAATTTATAGATGTGACTCTAAAGCAACACAGACTGGAGCAATGGCAACATACACAGCAAACTTCAACTTTGTCTGCAAACTAGGATCATACACAATCTCACACTGAATCACCTAGTTTCTCCTCAATTAAACATATAAATACAACATTCAACAATTACAATTTCCCTAAATCTGTGATATTTTTGTTTATTCAGCAGGATGTTAACTTTTCTCATCCCCTCTGACATCCTTGAACTCTGTGCCTTGAGGGCATTCACATTTGCTTTCACAGGGATGTCAAAGTTCACAGTCAGAGTGCCGATTATCACCATTCATGCTCTGTAAAAACTTAACACCAACACCCATGTTTAACAAGCAGGTACTCTGTGTGATGTAGCACTGCCTCCTCACACAGTCTATGTTTTCCTGCTTCTGGATCGGGCTCTCGCTGTACAATTTGACTTCCACACCACTCCTCCAGCACAAAAGTTGCAGTCTTTCACCCCTTCTAAGCAATCTCCATACCCGGCAACGTTGCTGCTACTATGTGAGTGACACTGACCTGTGGGTGGACACATAAGGGGATAACCATGGTCAGGCCTAGTCACTCCAAGCAGTTAAAAATATTTTAGAAAACTTAGTTAAGCACTCACTTTTCTGTATTCTACAACCAAAAGCAATATAACATTAAATGACATCTTACTCACTCCAAACAGTTATAAATATTTTAGAAACTTAGTAAAGCACTCACTTTTCTGTATTCTACAACCAAAAGCAATATAACATTAAATGACATCTGTAAATATTAACCCGCGCACTGCAGGGGGGTTGATTTCCGCCCCCTCAGGTTTTTCAGGAGTAGCGGAAAAACGGCGGCGCGCAGCGCCGCCAAATTTTGTACACCTGTTAAGGTATCAATTAACCCACATTTGCAAAAGTTTTGACTTGAGGTCATCTCAGTCAGGTCACAAGTCATGTTCAAATGGACCTAACCCTAAAAATGTTTGTGTTCGTGCCAATAGCCACAGTCTTTTCCCGAAATGTTTGAAACTTGCAGGGATTTCATAATAATATCAGTACATACAATTCGTTAGTTCTCGGATTTTATTAGTAATCGGTGACCAACAGGTCAGGTCAATTTTCCTGACCCTCCCATTATAAGTGAAAATGGGAAATTTAAACAAATGCTTCCCTCTGTCAGAAAATATGCATTGGATCAGGCTTAAATTTATTTCAGAATCATGTTATTTTAGCTCATTCTGGATGATCAAGGTGCTATTGTTGCTCAGTGACTTCTACAAGGTCATTTGAGGTCATCTGAGGTCATCAGCAGTGATTTTGCTAATAACTCTTGATAGAAAAGAGATAGAGACGAGTAGTTGACACCACTGTGTTCGTCTCGTCTGGCCGCGTTGCCCCTTATGCAATGTGATTTACCTGGGTCACCAAATGACCTTGACCTGAGGTCAAATTTTGAAGTTGACCTTACCAGGTCCGTGTAATATGTTTCAAAGCGCCTCGAAATAAGACAAACACGATGGCGGTCAAAAATTATTTTCCTATCTTTCGTTAGATGAAATGTTGTTATTAACGAAAAACTGTATTTGCTAAGATAAGCCTTTTTGAACCTTCCATGAACTCTGTAGCCTTAAACTATTGATCTGAGCTCAAATTTTGTGGGCATTGATATGCGATTGCAAACTTTCAATAGCATTATTGTTTCTTTGTCGTTTGCTCTAGCTAATCATAGTTTTCGAGATAATCGGGGGTTTTCTGGAAAAGAGTCCTAAACCGGAAAATTCTGGAACCTTGTGACCACTGGTGACCTCAATTGTGACCTGATCCAAGAAAAGACTGAAATACTTTTGATAGATCTTGTCTAGAGCTAACTAATGCCGTTTTCTGCTTGTCGCTACGTTGCGTAGTTTTCGAGATTTCACGGGGGGTGGAAATCAACCCCCCCCCCCTGCAGTTCGTGCTCGGCGCGAACCCCCTGCAGTGCGCGGGTTAAGTCTGAGCATGAAATAAATCAACTCTTTGGAATAATACCAACAAATAGCTTTCATTGTTCACCATGTATATGACCCTCTACCCCTACCAGATACATGTATAGTATACAACCTCTAACAGATGCATAGTATATGAGAATTTCGACCAAATGTCTAGTCGCCAGAAAACCAAAAATATAAAATAAAACTTAAATTATTGATAGATAAAAATGGCATTAATAATGGTCCAAGGTTCAAGCCCAGTGCGCCACAATCGGCGACAAAGCGCAACTATTTTTTAAATGCTTACTTATCTAATTACAACTCACCTGGTAATGTTATCTGCCTTTGTAAAGTGCTGAATGGCTCCTTTGTGTTATTGCTGGGCTAGACTCAGGTTTCTTGAAAATGATTGCATGTATTTTTATGCAATCATCTTCAACAATTTTCATGTCTGTGCCTCGGTGTCCCAAAATTTGTCGATTTGGTTGGGAGATGACATCCAACTGTGAATGATTTTCCACTCTCATTCACCATTTTAGGAATGAATTTCCACTTCCAAATTGTGAATTGTGATATTGATTCTGATATAAATTCATATTGACTAAAAATACATGATTTAAATGAAAACCATTGCCTTTCATACTCAAAACAGTAATGAATATCGTAATTTTTACATAATTTTCCACTCATGGTCTTTTTGGGCTCAAGTTTTCCACTCTGACACCCAAGCCAAAATGGAATCTTGGGACAGTGGTGTGCCTCTTATCTGTATTTTTAAAGCTCAAGCTGTGGTAAGTGCATGTTTCTGTTCCCAGCAATCAATCATAATATTCTTCAATGTAAAAGGCTGTGACACTTTTCTCAGGCCTGGTCAATGACCCGTAGGAAACATTCAATACCAGCATAGGAATTTTGGTCAATTTCTGGACTTTTGGGGCAAAATAATTTTCCTTGCTGCATTTTTTTTCTGCAAATTTGCTTTCTCTTGACGTGTTTTTACCAACATTGAAAATAATATGAAATTTGCTCACAAGGATTTATATCTTTTACAAATTAGGCAATTTTACAATTACAGTAAAATTGCCACATTATTACATAATTACATTACAATTGTAAAATTACAATGCAGGCAATTTTACAAAAAAATCTGAAAGCAGTGAAATTTATGTTTACATGACAACACTGTCAAAACTGACTATGGTGTGCCTGCATCCCCAAAGCACGCATTGTAGGGCTAGTACATTAAGTGCATCAACTGCAGAAAGAGCGGAAGTTTTGAATATCAATTAATGCCTGGAATGTTCAAAGAAACGATACTTCCACTACGAAGTCTCCAGGAACATGTCAGAGAAGCCTGTGAAAAGGTATACCTAATGGTCTTTGCCAGAGATCATAGTATCCTTTGACCAGTGATGACCTTTGTATGTCTTAGTGATACAAATGTCATTTGCATCACCCAATACCTCGCTAGAGCAGAGCAGAGTAGAGCAGCTTTGCTAGACTTGCTGGCGCCGATAGAAAAGCGACAATATTCTCCTCGGCCTTCTCCAGTTTCAAAGATAGTGATTGGGCTGCCGTGCCAGTCGCGGTGCCCGCCGCTGACGACTCGGGGACCGCCAACATAGGGATGGTAGGGGTGCGATGGCTTTGCCTTAGTCCACCATCCGTGCTGAGGAGGGCGCCGCTTCCCGTCGCCAGTCCGAACCCCGGCAGCCAGGGCTCCCAGTCCCACGAGAGGAGGGCGCCGCTTCCCGTCGCAAGTCAGAACCCCGGCAGCAGGGCTCCCAGTCCCACGGGAGGAGGAGCCGCTTCTGCGTCGCCAGTCCAACCCGGCAGCCAGGGCCTCCCAGTCCCACGGGAGGAGGGCGCCGCTTCCCGTCGCCAGTCCGAACCCCGGCAGCCAGGGCTCCCAGTCCCACGTGAGATAACATGTGCGGTGCTGATGACTTCAGTCCATCTTCCTGCGATGCAAAGCGCATTCTTGCGCACCCTGGTCTGTGCCACAGCCCAGCAATATGTGCTGTGATGCCAGGCGCGCGGGCCACGTTGTGCGAACCCATAAGGCCCGCCGATCTCTTGGGACTGAGTCGGCCTTTGGTTCTGTCGGTGATGTCTGAGAATGAGGCACACCGGGGCGGTGCTCTTGTCGTCTGAGTGGACTTACTGGACCTTCTCTTATCGCTGTGCCATTAGCGATGAGTTCGTTCTCGGTGGTTTTCCACCGCATCCGACACTGTCGCCTTAGCGGCTGCGGCTGGCGAACTGACACCGGCGACACTGCATATGGCTTCAAGTTCAGGACACATAGAACCTTCCCTGCGCGTTTGGCCTGCCGGATAAGAATGCCTTGCCTTGGGCTGGTTCGCCGGCGAGGCAAAGCACGTTTAATGAGGTTGCCCAACGACAACGCGTCTGGCCTGAACCCTGGTGGTGGAGGTGGAGCTCGGTCGAATGACGGGTTTAGTTGCGAAAGGAAAAAATATTGAAGCGGGGTCTGCATTTTTGCTGGTTGCAATTACGACAAATCAGAAACACGATGCGTTATTGCAGAGATGAGCGTGAATGAACAGTTTTGGTGTTCCCTATTAATTTGTATGTGAATATTCAACCCAGATCAGGGTATGCGGCCAACCCTAAGCAATATAATCTGAGGAATGCCAAGGACGTCAGACACACACATGAACAATATAACTCAAACACAAGTTGTTATCAGCCCGCAGATACTTTTAAAAATGCCCAGGTAAATGTTAATCCGACAGTCGAAGCCAGCGGTATCAAGAATCTGTTCTGCTTTGCGAACCTTTGCATACACATTTTAAAGGTAGTCTACAAATAATACGCACGAGTATTTCGGGTATTTTCTGCCTTTTGTGTTTCTCACCCGAATATCTTTTATTACGTCTCGTTTGCCAAGCTTCGCTGACATCGCTGTTTATTGATTCATTCGCGATATAGGTGAGCATTGGCTTGGCCCGAAATATTGTACAAGAGAACCGAGAAGAAAATACTTAACCATGTAAGAGGTTCAAAGGAAAATGTGTCAAACATCCATTTATGGCCTGATCGACCATTTTTGCATGAGTTAAATATGTATGAGTATCTACATAAGCCCTTGGATGCGAATTTAACAGGGTACGGCGTAATTTTCAACTGATGAAGCGATTGTTGAAACGAACGCGACCTCGTGGCTTTTATGTTAATGTGGCTTGTATGATAGTGTGTCACTATTAAGAAGCTGAACTGATGTTTTTTATGGGCGCCACATAACTTTACAGTTGAGGCGCCCTTAAACCCAAATCATCATCATCATGTTTGTTTTGTTGCAGAGTACCTGAACTTTCACCATGATTGTGGAGAGGCCAGAAGTCCTGAAACAATGGATGACAGAAACCATGGAACCTCTGTAAGTGTCGTTATCAGGTGGAATGCCTTTATTTCTTGTTTGTCAGTTCAGTTAATAAAACAATTAATGGTTAACTCTAGCATCCCTAACATTTATTAATGAACCATGTCCTTCCCCATGTGAAATTATTTTGGCTTCAGCGTTGAGGTTCGGAGCATTTAAATCCCAGTTTTGGCTTCGAGTTACCATAATTGTATGTCAATCTGTGTTCAGCCTGGCGATTTCTTACTCCTACCCCACCGGCAGATACGTTTTGGCATAGTATTTGTTAATTTCAATATCTGACTCAGCTTTGACGTGTCATCATCGTTTTGGGTCTGTTCCGCTTCAAAGCTAGGAGCCTTGCCTTGTCCCCAAGTTCGAGTATATATGGGAGGGGAGAAGTGTTGGAAGTGTAGACTAGTAAGCTATCTGAATGGCTGATTGATAACCTTATGATGGGCTGAATGACATGAGTTCCTTTTTCAGGTGTGATGCCGAGCCGGGCAAGCTCGCCAAGTACGTGTTGGCGCTGATCAAGAAAGACATGCCGCCCAACCAGCTGCGCGAGAGCATGAAGAACAACCTGGACATCTTCCTGCACGACCAGGCGGCGCCGTTCGTCGACCGCCTGTTCGAGACGCTCGAGAACAAGTCGTACATGAGCAAGTCTTACATACCTCAGGCCTCGCCTGACTCCACCACACAGCCGGCGGCGGCGGCACAGGCAGCGGCGGCGGCGGCCGCTCCGGTGCCGCCAGAGTCTGCCCGGCGCCGCGCCGTCGAGCCCGAGAGCGCCGGTGGCGGCGGCGGCCGGGGCCGCGGCGACCGACGGGCCGGCTCGCGGCCCCGCGACCGGGACGACCGTGTAGACCGGCCCGAGAGGAAGCGGTCCTGGGAGGAGCGCCGCCGCCGGTCACCGCTGCAGCGCGACCGACGGTTAGTGACCACTCTCACACAGCCCGCCGCTCGTATTACGAGTCAGCTTTTCCGCAAGGGTGCATTACAAAGTGTTCTTAAGCTGCGTACTTATGAGATGCTTCCTTTTTTTGTATAAATCCTATTTAGTGATTTTGTATTTGTGAACGGATAATGCTATTTTCAGTAGTGTTCCGGGACCATTCCTGTTGCATTGGGTGTCACAAGACCGCCGTTGTGTCTCCCTCGATGTGATGTCCGTAACCTGAGCTGTGTCTCTCGACAGGACTCGCCGCTCCCGGTCGCCGCCTCGCGTCCGGACTAAGTCCCGCTCGCCGCCGCGGCCCAAGTCCAAGTCCCCGGCTAAGAGCATCAAGCCGGTGGCACGCTCGTCCCGCAGTCGCAGCCCGCGCTCTCGGTCGCAGTCGCGATCGCCGCGTTACAACCGCAGCAAGTCGCCCAGTGAGTGGCCGAAACGGTCTCGAGACAGCTGGGGGGCGGTACGGGACGGGTTGGGCGGCTGGCCAGCGGGGCCGGCCGGTCGGCACACCGCCATGGGGGACGTGGGTGGGAAGGGGGGGGGCACGAGGCCAACTCGCCGGGAGTCGACTGATCGACCTGCTGCTGCTGTGATTTAGGCGTGCTTTCTCTCGGGATGATTATCCCGCTAGGTCAACAGCAATGTGTCTGTTTTACGGTGTTTGGCTTGGTTGAGGTGTCTGCCAAGAAACCGTGGGCAAAGCTTCGTGGTCGTTATTCTTATTTTTCGACTCAGTGTTTTAATATTGTCTTATTTATTATGGGCTTCACAAATCACAGGCTTTGCGCCACCCTTAATCCCCAAGTCATCATCACATCTTGCACATGAATCAGTAGTGCCTGTAAGTTTAATCGGTCTCATCTGTGCCAGCATGTTAGGTGGCAGGAATGATGCTGGCGATCTCACTCTGTATGTGGCCGGCCGTTGGTCCCAAGACTTACTATACTGACCCCGCGGTCTGCCCTCCGCTGACCCCGTCTGCCCTCCGCTACCCCCGTCTGCCCTCCGCTTGACCCGTCTGCCCTCCGCTGACTCCGGTCTGCCCTCCGCTGACCCCAGTCTGCCCTCCGCTGACCCCGTCTGCCCTTCCGGCTGACCCCGTCTGCCCTCCGCTGACCCCGCCTTGCCCTCGCCTCTGACCCCGTCTGCCCTCTGCCTGACCCACGTCTGCCCTCCGCTGACTCCAGTCTGCCCTCCCGCTGACCCCGTCTGCCCTCGCTGACTCCGTCTGCCCTCCCTGACCGTCTGGCCCTCCGGGCTGACCCCGTCTGCCCTCCGCTGTGACCCCGATCTCCCTCCGCTGGACCCCGCCTGCCCTCCCTCTGACCCCGTCTGCCCTCTGCCTCTGACCCCCGTCTGCCCCGCTGGGACTCCGGTCTTGCCCTCCGCTGACCCCGTCTGCCCTCCGCTGACTCGGTCTGCCCTCCGCTGACCCCGTCTTGCCCTCCTGACCCGCCTGCCCCCGCTCTGACCCCGTTCTGCCCTCTGCTCTGACCCCCGCTGCCCTCGCTGACTCCGTCTGCCCTCCGCTGACTCCCGTCTTGCCCTCCGCTGACTCCGCTGCCTTCCGCTGACCCCGTCTGCCCTCCGTGCCCCGTCTGCCCTTCCGCTGACCCCGTCTACCCTCCGCTGGACCCCGTCTGCCCTTCCGCTGACCCCGTTCTTGCCCTCCGCTGGACCCCGTCTGCCCTCCGCTTCTGACCCCGTCTGCCCTCCGCTTGATCCCGTCTGCCCTCCGCTGACCCCGTCTGCCCTCCGCTCTGACCCCGTTCTTGCCCTCCGCTGACTCCGTCTGCCCTCCGCTGACCCCGTCTGGCCCTCCGCTGGACTCCGTCTGCCCTCTCGCTGACCCCCGTCTGCCTCCGCTGACCCCCTTCCCGATCCGTCTGCCCTCCGCTGACCCCGTCTGCCCTCCGCTGACCCACGTCTGCCCTCCGCTGGACTCCGTCTGCCCTCCCGCTGACCCCGTCTGGCCCTCCGCTGACCCCGTCTGCCTCAGCGGTCCGCTGACCCGTCTGCCTCCGCTGGACCCCGGTCCGTCTGCCCTCCGCTGACCCCGGTCTGCCCTCCGCTGACCCCGTCTGCCCTCTGCTGACCCCGTCAGACGGGGTCAGGACAGACTCTGTCCTCCGTATGATATCAACTACAAGATATTGCATGAGTATATCATTTACTTTTTTCTTTCTTTTTCTCTTTCTACCGGTACCCCACCTGACCTCGTCCCCGTCGGTGCCGCAGTCAAGTTTGACCGGTCGCCGCCGGCCGGCGCCGAGGCGGAGCGAGCGCCAGAGCCGGCTCCTGCCGTGCCCGATCTCCGTCAGAAACTCAACAATGCCGCCACCAACGGCAAACAGCGCTGTCGAGACTATGACGGTTAGTAGGGCGAGACACTGAGCTGACACCCATGGGAGCTGGAGGGGTGGCATGCAGCTCAGTTGTGTGGGAACACGTCTGTTGTAAAATGTTGTTATCGTGCATGGCATGAAGTGCTGTACTTTTATTCTCAATCAGGGTATGGAAGTGGTCCGATGTATCTGCTATTTTTCAGGACACATGATGTTTCTGGACGTAAATTGTGGATGACAGGACGAGATCCATTTGAAATGTCGTTTACTTATCCGGATGATATCAACGATCCGAATTGTAGGAATCGTCTGAAACGCATCAGTTAATGGTGATTGAATACGTCTCAGTTTCCGCTGTTGCAGGGAATATGCGTTGACTGGCCAGCTGACCAGCTGCCAGTCTGACCTACCTGCCTCGTCGTGTGTCTGTCGTGTTGCAGAGAAGGGCTACTGTATGCGCGGGGACCAGTGTCCGTTTGACCACGGCCTGGACCCGGTGATACTGAACGACGTCTCGATGCCGCTGCCGGAGGCGCTCAAGTACAGCCAGCCGCCGCCGGCCGGGCTGGGCGGCGCGGGCGGCGCGCCACCGGCCACCGCGCCACCTCACTTCAACCCGCTGGTGCAGCCGCCGCTGCCACGGCCGGCCATCGTCGGTCAGTACAGTCGGGCCTAAGTCAACACGTCCTGTCCACACCCCGAGAATACCATCAGGCCATACAGGTCCTATAGATCAGAACCATTTAGCTCAGCTTTCACTAGGAATGCGATTGTTTGGGGGAACGGTTTAGTTTGGAATTGGTGTGGCAGTAAATAGAAGTGCAGTAAATATGCAGCAGTGGTTGTTACGTTCCTGGGTCTGCATAAGAGTCATGGCCACTACCTATTTTCAGGTCACTCTTCGTAGACGGTATGTCTGACCTGTCATAGACGCGCACTTTGGGCACTGTTCAGCCTGACTGTGTGAGATAGGCAGCTGTATGCAGTGATGTTTGTCTGAAAACAGACAAACCGAGTGGGTTTATGCAGCTGGTAGTCGATCTTCCCTGATAGTGCTGGTCACATTTTATTGTTTATTCAAATGCTTAATCAATGGCCCCTGTGTGGAGACCCTAAACCCAAATAGTCACCACCGAATCATTGGCAGCGGTGTCTGGGTCAGCGCGATCACTCGCACCGAACCGGTGTAACTGGTTGTGATGTAACCGTTGCTTTTATACTATCCGGAGCCGGTTGTACGCGTTGCCGCAAACACGTGTCAGTCGTGTGTGACGAAATCATTATATTCACCGGCCGGCCTGGCGGTCAAACCTGATTCGATACGATCTGCTGTCGTCGGCGATATCTGCGCCTGACCAGATAACCCAAATGTGACCGGCGCTGTTAATTGTGTTTGACCCTACTCAGAGCCTTACACCCCTGACGGTATGGTATACCAGGCGTCTGACCCTGTACTCTGTCTCTGTGTGTGTGTTGTTCCTCAGAACCGTATAACCCGGACGCGCCGTCTCTGACGGTGGCGGCGCCGGTGCCCGCCCCGGTGGTGGCGCCGACCTGGCAGCCTCTGCCCAACTACGCGCGCCTGCCGCCACCCCCGCACGTGCGCCCCTACTACCCGGTGCCGACTCCTACCGACCGGCAGCTGCTCAGCGTACAGGTGCAGGGCCCGCCGCCGGCACTGGCGCCGGCCGGCCCGCCCGGCGTCGCCCTCCGGCCCCGCCACCCGTTCACTGCCGCCGAGCGGGGCTGGACCGGCCGCGACCAGGTGAGACGCGCCGCCACACACACGCACACACACACCGCCGGGGAGGGGAGGGGAGGGGCGGTCCAGGTGAGACGCACCACACACACCGCCGGGGAGGAGGGGAGGGGCAGTCGTGGGAGGTGAAGGGCGAGGGGTGGGGCGGCCTCCGCCGAGCTGTACTTGGCATCAGTACCGTGACCAGAATACAGTGATGTATTCTGGGCACCGGCCGCCTATCGGAACGATGCGTGTGTGTGTGTGTTTTTTTTTTGTTTGTTTTTTTTTGTAAATTGAGGTTTGTCCTGGGGTGGCACTAGCCACTGCTGTCACCTTAGTTTAATTTGACTGCGGGCAATTCGCAAGACGCTGGGTGAACACGAGATGTGATGAGGATTGCAGGGTCCTAGGATTTCTTTTAAATCGGTTTGCGTAGTGATAAATTCAGCCAAAAAGTAGCTAGAGAACTTAACAAATTTCCGTCTAAAAAGACCGTATGATTACTCGGCTTTTTCAAAACTCAGCCATAAGAATCAGCTGTTGCAAATGGCAATACTTTCTTAGTCTGTTTTTTTTTTTTCATCCACATATTAACATTATTAATATCAGTGCTAGGGTTAATATAGTAAATCCACAATCCAATATATCTTGATTTAGTGAATGGAAATTCACAGTAAAGCTGGGGAAAAAGTGTGGAAAAATATTAACCACAGGGTGTCGTTTTCCACCAAAATTTTGCAATCCTAGGACATTGGAGGATTGTTTTCGGTTACCATCGAAAGGTTGTTGGTTGTCTCGAGTTTTATATCCTCACGTCTTGCCAACTTCTCTGACAAGATAGTGTTATTTCGTCTTGATGACTGTCCGACAACCGGGGTTTGCCTTTGCCTTCAGCACGGTGGAAGGCTTGCCCCATCCAACTTCAAGACTTCCATTGTGACCACCCCACCTGACCCAATCAGGTGTTACGTCTCCCTGTCTTACTTGCCCTGTCCATGGTGTTTTAAATATACACCACGCTCCTTTCTCAGATTAATCGATACTATCCGACCTGACCTGGCCTCAAGTGCCTTGACCTGACCTGACTGCTCTCCCCCGCAGAACGAGCCGCCCCGGAAGCGAGGTCATTTTGACCTGAACAGGCTAGGAGGTTGCGGTCCGTGGCCGCGGTTTGACCATGCCAACTGCAGCCTGGAGCTGCGCAAGGTACCTGCTGGCCTCAACCAGATCACCCACCTCAACAACCACTTCGTCAAGTTCGGCAAAATCACAAACATACAGGTGAGAGAATGGTCTGAGTGACTCGCTCGAAGCTACCTCTCTCCGCAGCGAGGTATTGCACCGAGTATAAGTGTCTGTTTTCGTTATACTTCTGCGTCTGTCACGTGATTCCCATGCGGAGGCCGGGATCAGACACCCCCTTCAGAGGAGATGTTCGGAGATGTAACTACTGACCGACGATCGTCACCAGCTGCCGTCCCGCTGAGAAGTGTGTGTCGTCGCCCCGTTCCTCCGTCACTGTACCCGTCTCTGACGCGTCACGTGTCGTGTCGGGCAGGTGTCGTTTGGCGACGACCCGGAGGCCGCTCTGGTGACGTTCAGTAACCCCGCCGAGGCCAAGACCGCCTACAAGTGCACAGAGGCCGTGCTCAACAACCGCTTCATCAAGGTGTTCTGGCACAACAAGGAGCGCGACGAGGCGGGCGGCGAGGTGAGAATTAGTGTGCTCGACTGCTCTCTCTCCCCTGTTCTCTGTCCTCGATTGTCGGTGTCCTCGCTCGTCGTGGTGAACAGTGACTGGCTGTTGATATCGTCCAGTACGTGCTCTACTCTCTCCGTGCTGGGCATCGCGTTGGGCGCCGGAGCGGCGGTAATGCTGACGATGGCTAGTACAAAGCTTGTTTGTGGTGGGCGGAAACGGTCGCTGCTTTGTCAGTGTGAAGTGGGTCGTTTCGAGGATTACTAACTGACTAGTCTGGTGGGGTCTGGCCGGGATGATGACGTGGGACGGTGCGTCACGCCGGCGTGTGTGTGTGTGCGTGTTTGCGGCGTCTGCTGAAGGGTTGTCAGGTGGGTTCGTGCTCTGCGCCACCGGAGAGAAAATATCGACGGAGACTTGCTACTGCATTACGAAATCTCTACGATTAAAAAAGAACACACACGGGGGTCTGAGATAATCGCCTATCCACAAACCTGGAACCTGCTGTTTGTAAAGGCATTTGTTCGGTGAATACCAATTTTGTATTGTTTGTTTGGAACATAAATCCTTAAGTTCCTGTTATTATATAGCAAGTTACGTTGATGTTTGACTTATGTGCGGCTATGAAATTATTGTTGCTTATCTTGTGTGAAGCTAGTCTCTCGTCCAGGGGCATTAACGAGTCCCTCCTTAAGCGTTGTCTGTGAGTGTTCTGTAGGATTACACATGTTTTCTGTCCAGGAAGATTATCCGAGAAATCCCTTGTCCTGGGAGGAATGCCTGTTCTGAGTGAGATTTGCCGGGACCCGGGTGGGGAGATGGCTGTCTGCGCGGTTCTCAGGCTTGGACGAGTCGCCTAAGGGCCTGTTTCCGTGGGGCCTCCAACCTCCTCTAAGTTGCTCCAACTTGCAACTATCTGTCTAAAATTATATACAATTATTATCTGGCAAAAAGGATAGGACTGGAGTAAGTCGGAGGAACATGGAGGAGGTTCGAGGCGCCACGGGAACAGGCCCTAAGAGGACTCGCATCTCGAATTGATAGATTCCGTATCCTACGGCACCGAAAAATGTTGTCTGAGATGGTCCCGGTGCTGAGACAGCTGCTGTCCGAGAGGTGAGATGACCCGCGTTCTGAACGAGTCGTCTCGTCTGAGCACCCTTGTCTTGGGAGAAGGAGATCTCTATCGAGGGGAGGGGCTGTCCTCTGTCGAGGGGAGGGGCTGTCCTCTGTCGAGGGGAGGGGCTGTCCTCTGTCGAGGGGAGGGATGTCCGCCAGCTGTGCCGGTGTCTGCTCTGTCGAGGGGAGGGTGTCCTCTGTCGAGGTTTGAGGGTGGTCCGCCCAGCTTGTGCGGTGTGCTTGCTCTGTCGAGGGAGGGGATTGTTCCTCTGTCGATGGGGAGGATCCTGTCTGCCAGCTGTGCCGGTGTCTGTCGTGCGCAGGGGAGGGCTGTCCTCTGTCGAGGGAGGATGTCTGCAGCTGTGGCGGTGTCTGCTGCTGTCGAGGGGAGGGTGTCCTCTGTCGGGGAGGGTCTTCTGCCAGCTGTGCCGGTGTCTTGCTTGTCGAGGGGAGGATCATGTCTGCATCTGTGCCGGTTGTCCTGCTCTGTCGAGGGAGGGTGTCCGGTGAGCGGCTGAGGCCGGTGTCTGCTCTGTCGAGGGGAGGGTGTCCGGTTGACCTGAGGCCGTGTCTGCACTGTCGAGGGGAGGGTGTCCGGTGACCTGAGGCCGGTGTCTGCTCTGTCGAGGGATGGTGTCCTGCTCTGTCGAGGGGAGGGTGTCCGGTGACCTGAGCGTGTGTCTGCTCTGTCGAGGGAGGGTGTCGGTTGACCTGAGGCCGGTGTCTGCTCTGTCGAGGGAGGGTGTCCGGTGACCTGAGGCGGTGTCTGCTCTGTCGAGGGGAGGGTGTCCGGTGACGCTGAGCCGGTGTCTGGCTCTGTCGAGGGGAGGGTGACCTGAGGCCGGTGTCTGCTCTGTCGAGGGGAGGGTGTCCTGAGGGTGACCTGAGGCCGGCTCCTGGTGTCACAGACGGCGAACGGGTCGGCGGCGGTGGCGGCGGCGGCGTTCCGCGCGCCGGTGCGATCTCGTCTGGGGCCGACGGCGGCTGGCGTGCCGCCCCCGTCCGAGGCCCTGGCCTCCGCTGCCCGGGTAACTGTCGCACCCGCCTGACCTGCCCCCGCTGCACTGTCCCTGCCTCTGCGGCTGCTCTTCTGCCGACCTGACCTGACCCGCTAGTCGGTAGATGACTCGCTAGCACTGGGCCGCACCACGCACGCTGCTATGCTCTCTCGTTTGACATGCTCTGGCTGGGCTATTCTATTCTCTGTTCTCAGGTGACCGGCGGATAGTGGGCTGATTCGTGCCAATCCGTTGTCTTGGAAACAGCTTTCCTGTCCTTGCCTGATTTTCCTTCTCTGTCTTGTGGTCTTGTGTATGGTGGCGCTGCTACCCGATTTCGTGCCTTTTGGTTTCGCTTTGTTCTCTCATTGAAATTTGTCGAAGTGCTTTTGCTTTTACACTTTGTGTTGCTATTTTTTGTAGATTTCACTCTTTTTTATCTTCATACTATCCTGTAGTTTGTTTCGTCAAATATTGTCTGTTTTATCTTGCATACCATTGCTCTACATTTTTGTTCTAATTTATTTGTAATGAAAGCAACAGTTTTACCCGGCTTGATATTTGTCCACACACCACTGGTTCACCCAGGTATTTGCTTGGCATGTCTCTTGGGGTACCTGGCATGCTCATTGCTCATGTTTGTAAATCTGGTGTAGTTTGAAGATTCATTTTGTGAAGACTCAATCACTCACTACCAGATATTCGCAGCAGCGACCTCTTTGAACGCACGTATTGCCGGTTTACGGGCCAGAGAGCCGCAGCAGCTGTAGCTGACTGCCACGCCTGTGTGTACCATCGCCGGCCGGCCGACTGACTGACTGACTGACTGACTGATGTGTGGTGCGCTGTGTGCAGGTGGTGCAGGTGTCCGCAGGCGGCGCCGGCCAGCTGACCCGCACCGTCACCAACCCGGAGGTGCTGCGCCAGCAGGCGGAACAGCAGGCCGTCGCCAAACAGCAGTCGATCGACGCCGTCAACCTGTGCCAACAGAAACTGGCCGCCAATGTTCAGCTGCAGGCCAAACACAAGGAGAAACAGAAGGTGAGAGCGGTGGGCTGAGTGTGGATTGGGGGGGGGGGGCAAGCGCGGGAATATGGATGTCTGTGTGGCAAAACGAGGAAAATACTCGCATTGGTGGCAGGAAAGGTAAAGGCTGCCAAAAGTGGGATATTCTGTTATTCATACCACAGGCTGGTAAAATTAGCATATCGTAGGACAATATGTCCTAGGAGGAAAATTATGATTTCCTGTCATGTGTCTGCGAGTCGGTGATGTTAGCGCACGTCGGCTTTTGTTGTCACCCTCGAACTGAGTTGACTGCCGATCTGTCCGTGTACCGCCGTGTGTCTGTTCTGACGTCATTATCTGTCCCCGTGCCTGCCGCAGGAGGTGCTCAAGCTGGCCGCAGACCTGAAGAAGCGCAAGACGGAGCTGCTGGACAAGCAGCTGGCGCAGCAGAAGGCGCTATTCGCCAAGCTGGAGAACAAGGCGCTGAAGCCGGAGGAGCGGCAAAAAATCATCACCACCGTCAAGGCGTTGCAGGGAGCCATCGACAAGACGCGCGCTGAGGTGCTCTCTGCCGTGGAGCGCGAGCTGCCCTCCGCCCGCGCCAAGGAGTTGGTACGTGCCTGACTATAACTGCTGCCGACTCCCGCCAGTCAGCTGTGTGCCATTTCAGTTCAGCAGATTATACACTCGTGACGTTATGTCAGAAAGGATGGCAGGGATCTCGTCCGTGTCTTGGAGTTTTGGGACGCGGTCGCCTCCTGTCATGTTGACTATCGGTATCCTGTTGCTAAGCATAAGCAACCTTATGTTAATAGTTAATATGCGGGTCTCAGCAGATCACTTCCCGGCGCTTATCATCTGGGCTGATTGATGCTGTACCAGTTAAAGCAAGACACTTTGTTTGTGAAGCGTTTTAACCTTTCGTTCATTCTTACTCAGTTTATGTCAGTCATGTTCAATATGCGCATTTGATTTTAAATTTTAACCCGTTCATGGTCATTTTTGCGGGAGTCTGCGCCCTGCTGAGCCATGTGTATGTCTGTCGGTGCTGACGCCATGACGTCTGCCCGCACTCAGGCCGAGCGGGAGATGCTGGACGCCGAGATGGACCTGTACCAGAAGCAGCAGGCCGGCGTCGACACCAGCCAGCTGCAGCGACGTGTGACGGACCTGAAACATCAGCTGCACTCGCTGTCCCGCGGCCGGGGTCGGGGCCGGCCCGCTACTATCCGCGGCGGCAGGTCAGTACAGGGCAACCCTGTCTGTCTCTCGCCAACACTGTCTACAGCCGGCCGTCTCCCGCCAACACTGTCTACAGCCGGCCGTCTCCCGCCAACACTGTTTGCAGGCGGCCGTCTCCCGCCAACACTGTCTACAGCCGGCCGTCTCCCGCCAACACTGTCTACAGCCGGCCGTCTTCCACCAACACTGTATACAGCCGGCCGTCTCCCGCCAACACTGTATACAGCCGGCCGTCTCCCGCCAACACTGTCTACAGACGGCTGTCTCCCGCCAACACTGTTTACAGGCGGCCGTCTCCCGCCAACACTGTCTACAGCCGGCCGTCTCCCGCAACACTGTCTACAGCGGCCGTCCTCCGCAACAAATGTTTAGCAGGCGCGCGTCTCCCGCCACACTGTCTTACAGCACGGCCGTTCTGCGCCAACACTGTTTACAGCCGTCGTCTCCGCCAACACTGTCCTACAGCCGCCGTCTCCGCCAACACTGTTTTTACAGGCGCGCCGTCTCCCCCACCACTGTCTACAGCGCGGCCGTCTCCGCGCCAACACTGTCTACCGCCGGCCGTCTCCCGCCAACACTTGTATACAGCCGGCCGTCTTCACCAACACTGTAATACAGGGCCGTTCTACGCCAACACTGTCTCAGACGGCCGTCGTCCGGCCACACTGTCTACAACGGCTGTTCGTCCGCCAACACTGTTTACAGCGGCAGTCTCCCGCGCAACACTGTCTAACAGCCGGCCGTCCTCCCGCAACACTGTCTACAGACGGCCGTCTCCCGCAACAACTGTCTACGACGGCTGTCTCCCGCCAACACTGTCTTACAGCCGGCCGTTCCGCCAGCACACTGTCTACAGCCGGCCGTCTCCGCAACACTGTCTACAGGCGGCCGTCCTCCCGCCACACTGTCTACAGGCGGCCGTCTCCGCCAACACCTGTCTACAGGCGGCCGTCTCCCGCCAACCACTGTCTACAGCCGGCCGTCTCCGCCAACACTGTTTACAGGCGGCGTCTCCGCAAACGCTGTCTACAGCGCCGTTCCCCAGCCAACATGTCTACAGCGCGTCTCCGCCAACACTGTCTACAGACGGCCGTCTCCCGCCAACACTGTCTACAGCCGGCCGTCTCCCGCCAACACTGCTAATACAAACAAATATATTCCACTCCATTTAGACCTGAAGAGGTCTGCAAAACCGTGCCCCATTCCATTCCATTCCTTAACCATTATATATAAACTTGTTTCGTCATTTCCATTCCGTATGAGGGTTCTGTTTCCCGTGTTTCCCCGTGACTGGTGGCCGTCAGCAGGTACGGAGTCTGACTGTCGGCGTGCGCTCTTCACACAGGGGTCGAGGCCGCGGCAGTCTGAGTTACGTGCCCGGTCAGCAGCGGCCTACCACCGTCGACCGGCGGCCGACCAAGCTCAACATCTCCGGGTACGAGCTGGACGAGAAGTCGGCACTGCTCGCGCACCTGGCGGTGAGTCGAGTCACCGTCCCTGGCAGGACAGGTGGTGCAGCCGCGGCGGCGCTGCGAGCGAGTCGACAGCATTCGGTTAACTTATCAGGGTTAACCCAACATGACCTTTAACGTCGTCACGCCTTCAGGCCCCAATTATACCACCATAACGTAATTTGGGCTAATCCCCGTCACTTGGTTGGCTCAAATGAGACTAATTTTAACACGTTATTTCATGCATTCAGGACGCACAGTGCTGACAGCAGCGATCTGTTATCTTTGGAGAGTAATGCCATTTTACAAAGTGGTGTTACGTCCATGGAATGTATATTTGTGCTGTTAGCGATACCCGCAGCTCATTGTAGTCCGAGGAAACTGTGTCTTACTGAACATGTTGCCGTTTGTAATCGGTGCGTGTTGTCGCTGTCTGTGTCGGCATGTGACGGTCGTTCGTCCGTGTGTGTACCGGCGTGTGAGCTGACGCCGTGGCTCTCCGTTCGCAGCAATACGGCGAGATCGTCGACTACCAGAGTGACGACGTGACGCCGTCAGTGGTGGTGCAGTTCCGCAGCAGGCAGGAGGCCGAGGCGGCGTACAACAAGGGCAGGCAGTTCGGCGACCGGCTGCTCACCGCCAACTGGCACACGCAGCCGGCGCCGCCCGCCGCCCCCGCCCCGGGAGTGGCGGCAGCCGCCGCCGAGTCCGGCGCGGCTCAGCGGGCCGCCGCCGCCGCCGCCGCCGCCGCTGATATGAAGGTGAGTTGCCGCACGGTACCCCTAGTCTAGTCTTCTGCTGATTTCGATGTTGTATTGGCGCATGAAGGGCTCCGTGGTTCTGAGCGGTGGGTGTGGAGTCTGATGCGGATGTCTGTCTGTGTGATATCTGTCCCCACCGAGTTCGGCGTGGAGATGGACCGTGGCCGTGGTGTGTGGATTGTAACACGCTGCTTCTCTCTGTGGTATCAGTCGCCGCCCGGCTCCGTCGTGGAGATGGACCTGCTGGCAGACGACGAGGACGTTGAACTGGAGAGTCTGGTGGCGGCGCCCGCCGACGACCTACTGGCCGCCGACGAGGAGGAGGAAGACGAACACGAGGAGGAGCGCTCCTGGCGGCGATAGCCGGGCCCTGCGTGGCCGCCGCCGCCGCCGCTGATGGCGTCTTGCCGTGGCCCGTCGGGCCGGTTGGTCATATGTCACGTCTGACTCAGACGGGCCGCCACGCTTGTGTTGTTGGCTTGCTCGTGTTTAGAGTTAACGTCTTATCTCCCCACTATCTCTAATATTTCGGCGGTTAAGCCGCGCGCTCGGCCGGCGCACCGCGTGTACCTGTGCGATATGTGGCGGAGGCGCAGCCGAGGTAGCGGTGATGTGTGTGTGTGTGGTGTGGTGCGTGTGGACGTATTGGAGTTGCTGTACCCTTGTGTCGATAAGCACAGTGCCTCCCGCCGGCGACTGCAGAGGAGATAGGATTTATCCTCACGCGCGAAAAAAAAAAGATATAGCAGTTCGCCCGAATAAAAACGAAAAAAGCCAAGCTGGCAGCACACAAAAAAAGAAACATGGCGGGAGGCACAACAAATACTCTATAGAATGATCACAGATGTGTCAGCTCCCTAAACTCCGTCACGGAGGGTCGAGCTAAGGGCGGAATGCCCTGTAGAACCACGCCATGGTGGTCCGTATCATAACGGACGCCTGGCTGGTTCGGACAACCTTGCGGTTTCCAGCCGGGAACCATATCCTGCTATCGTCTCCAGCCGGTAACCGTATCCTACTATCGTCTCCAGCCGGGAACCATATCCTGCTATCGTCTCCAGTCGGGAACCGTATCCTGCTATCGTCTCCAGCCGGGAACCATATCCTGCTATTGTCTCCAGCCGGGAACCATATCCTGCTATTGTCTCCAGCCGGGAACCGTATCCTGCTATCGTCTCCAGCCGGGAACCGTATCATGCTATCGTCTCCAGCCGTGAACCATATCCTGCTATCGTCTCCAACCGGGAACCTTATCCTGCTGTCGTCTCCAGCCGGGAACGGTATCCTGCTGATCAGACATGTGCTCGGATCCCAAAAACGGATGCCGGTATCTGATATCTGGATCCCGAATCTACTGGGATCATAGATCCACCTTCACAATTTGGCGATGGATCCACTGGGATCATAGATCCGTCAACATTGGTACTTTGGATCCGCCGGGATCCGAGATCGCAGGTACCATTTTGCACTGGGACCCACTCGGATCCCAGTCCCGCCATTATACAGATATGTATTTTTGAAACCCATATTTTGACAGGGGTGTCAGATAGTATTATCCTGCTGTAGCTGAGAAACGGCTGGACCTATAAAGCTAAAATTTGGTGTGTGGCTGGAGACCACACCACTGGCAATTTTGCACAAGGTCGCAAACTCTGGGTCACACTGCACGTGCGCACGTGCACCCCTGTTCCGTCCAACCGGAAAATTACCTACAAAACATCGTTGCAATACCGACCTATATCTCGGCAACAAAAAGTCGCAAAGACACGGGTCAAAGCACAGATGCGTAGAGAAACGATCCGCCCGGCGTATGCACTATGTGTCGAATCAGCGGCACGTGGTACGTGCAAAGTTACTGGCTATACAAGCGCAAATTCATAGTTTTATGACGTCTTCACCAATTTAAATCAGTGCTCAGCACCTATGGGACGTGAAGCGATGAAACAAACACCAATCTGTAGACCAATGTACCGTCTCTAAAATGCATGCAAAAAAATTGGGGTTTTAATGCAGTATTTCGCTGTTAAATTCGTCTGTAATAATTTGTATGACAATTATAACATTTTCTCATTACACGCGCCGTAGCTTCAAAAGCCAAAGGGTGCTAGACGTAAAAATGATGCAGCTATAAGCCAATTCAAAGCCATCTTATTGATCCAAATCAAATCCATCTATCATCTACACACCCAAAATGGAATTTTTGCCTTCAAACATGAAGCTTATTAGTTTTCATTCGCTAATCAATGACAATCCAAACAAATACCTAAAAAACATATTTGTTTGGATTGTCATTGATTACGAATAAAACTATCATGTCTGATACTTCACAAATGAAGCTTATAATTGCAATTCAAATGACACTCCAAAACCTATTTAGTTCAAAGTATCGATTAGTTCGGATCTATTTGCACGGCCAAAAAAACAAACACATAGCGAAATAATTAAAAAGCATGCTTTTGCACAAACGAACCTCCGCTTGAGTGTGATTAAATTGACGCGGATTTGTAGTGGGATCAGTGGGATCATATATCTTTGTCATATAGTTCATGTCATTACGAAGCGAGCGCGAACGCTCGCTCGTCTTTACGTGGTATAGGGAAAAATCTGATTATTGAGCGACCCACCGTGGCGACGCTTTTGAGAAGCTCATATCTTTGGACCGCACGTCCGATTGACAAGCGGGCTTCTTTGCTTGAGTAGCCCCATCCACCTACCCTGTTTTTTGGAACTAGTGCCGACTGCATGTGGTGGACTACCACTGCGGTGGCGCATGCCGCGTGAGGGGTGTTGAAAAGGTCGTTTTGTCGCAAAAACTCCGCAACGGCTGGGACCGATTGTGCTCGAATTTGGTGTGTGGTTGAGACCACACCACTGCAATGTTGGCACAGTGTTCAAACTCTGGGTTACCATGCACTGTGCGCACGGCACCCTGTTCCGTCCACGAAATTACCTACAAAACATCGTTGCAATACCGGACCTATATCTCGGCAACTTAAAGTCGCAGACACAGGCCAAACACAGATGTGTAGAGAAACGATCCGTCCGGCGTATGCACTGTGTGTCGATCAGCGGCGCGTGGTACGTGCAAAATTACTGGCTATACAAGCAAAAATAATGGTTGCATGACGCTTGCACGATTTAAATCAGTGCTTGGCACCTTTGGGACGGGAAGCGACGAAACAAACACCAATGTGTAGACCAATGTACCGTCTCTAAAATGCATGCACAAATTTAGGTTTTAATGCAGTATTTTGCTGTTAAATCCGTCTGTAAGGATTGACACTGCCGATTTTATAATATTTCCTTCATTACACCTTCGTATTCCCAAAGGGTGCTAGACGATAAAAATGATGCAGCTATAAAGCGCAATCAAATCCATCTATGATCAAATCAAATCCATCTATCCATCTACACACCCAAAATGAATTTTTGCCTTCAAACATGAAGCTTTTAATTGCAAATTCAAAATGACACTGCAAAACCTCTTTAGTTCAAAGTATCAATTTAGTTCGGATCTATTTGCAACGGCAAAACAACACAGCGAAAATAATTAAAAAGCATGCTTTGCACAAAACGAAACCCTCCGTTGGCGGTGATAAATTTACGCGGATTTATTCGGACTCGCTCGTCCTTCGCCGTTTAAGGCGTCTTACTGGTACATATATCAAAGCGTTTTGTCGAGAGATCCTCTGGGATCATAGATCCTTCTTTCAGATCCATGCACATGTCTGCTGCTGATACCTCCGCTGTGTCCTGCATACTAATGACTCCAGCCAGTAAGGCAATTTTGGTTGTTGGCTCCAGATTCACATGTAGTGAATAACACAAAATACGTTTTTTCATCATGTAAAGCGTGTATTGGCATGTCGCCACACCCAGCAAGTGCGATATAACAATGGTAAAAACGATCCCACCAGCTCCCAGTCCCCGCCACCCCTAGTCACTGCTGTCACGCAGAGTCGGTGGGCCTCTCCAGCATCACACACCAGTTCCCCTGGTCATGGTAGCTGTCCACGACGGCGAGACCGCCGGCCGCCACCACGTCCTCCTCCAGCTCGCCGGCGCGGTACACGTGGTAGAAGCGGTGGTGCACCTCCTCTGGCTGCTGCTCCCCTCCGCCGCCCCCGCCCCCACCCCCGCCCGGCCGCAGTTTCCAGGGCACCAGCATGTCCTGCTGGCGGAACTCGGTGCGGTTGGTGTGGATGGGCAGCGGCAGGCGGGCGTCACTGGCGGGGTCTGCTTCTCCCCCGGTGCCTGTGGCCGGCTGCCGGCCCGGCTTCAGGTATCCAGCGGCTCGCGTGCCCTGCCGCTGCTCCATAGCCCAGACGTACACCAGCGCCCGGCCGCCGACACACAGTACCCGGCCGAGCTCGGTCAGCGCGGCCACCCGCCTCTCCTGCCGGACCGCACAGGATCACTGTCAGCTGCGGCACGGTCAGACACGGGGGCACCGGGTCCGTCAGGTATGGTGTACAATGTAGTACGGGGTTCCGAATTGAGAGAGCAGTCCTGTAGACTAGGTTTAAACATGCACTAGCGCGTCCCGTAACCCGTCTTCGCGTGACGATGTACAATGTGGGACTAATTCAGCTGTATGGCGTCACCGGTGGTGATGACGAACTGACCCGTGTCGCCAGGTGATGAAGGACGGCGATACAGATGACGGCGTCACAGGCAGCGGAGCGGACCGGCAGCGGCAGACAGCCGGCTGTCACTGTCTGGTGGCCCCGGCCACGGCCGATGGCGCACAGGCGACTGCTCTGGTCCACACCCACCTGTGACGATACGGCGAGCAGGGGTCACTCGTCAGCAGGCAGGGACAAGACGGGACACCCCTGCGCCAGAGGTTACTGCCCGCTCAGCACAGTCACCCAGTCCTCAGAAGCGCGACAAACGATCAAACGCTTACACGAGGGTTCACCGATCTCTACCCGAAGTGAGTGAAAAGTATCCCTTTTACCGGAGGTCACCCTAGGTAGCCGGAGGTCACCCTAGGTCACCTCATCCCCTTAGTCCCATCAATCGAACGAACAACGGCTGAATATTTGCAAAACTGCTAAAGCGCAGGGTTGCAACATTTAATTTATAATAAGCCACATAAGTAACTTTTCCTGTGCAGTGTCGTCGTTACCTTGTGTCCATCTTCCCAAAGTGGCAACAAACTGTGTTGTAGGGTAAGCGGGGGGAGGGGGAAACAGCTCTGGAGCTGGGATGCATGACTGACCTCGAACGTGTGTTGGTTGAGGCCGAGGTACTTCCCGTTGCCACAGCCGACGTCGAGCAGTACGGAGCCGGCGGGCAGCTCCCGCACGAAGCGCTCCACGCGGGGCCACGGCTTGTGGCGCGTGCAGCTGAAGTGATCGGCGATCTCCTCATACACCTGGCGAGGGAGGCATACGGCAGGCGTGGGACGGGACGGATCGGACCCACTGCATCCTGGCGAGGGAGGCATACGGCAGGCGTGGTCAGGCAGGACGCAGCCTCCACCCAGCAGGACTGGGACGGATCGGACCCACTGCATCCTGGCGAGGGAGGCATACGGCAGGCGTGGTCAGGCAAGGGACGCAAGCCTCCACAGCAGGACTGGGGCGGATCGGACCCACTGGCATTGGCGAGGGAGGCAATCGGCAGGCGTGGTCAGGCAGGACGCAGCCTCCACCCAGCAGGACTGGGAGGATCGGACGCCACTGCATCCTGGCGAGGGAGGCCATACGGCAGGGCGTGGTCAGGCAGGAACGCTCCACCAGCAAGGACTGGGACGGATGGACCCACTGCATCCTGGCGAGGGAGGCTAGGCAGGCGTGGTCAGGCAAGGACGCTCCACCCAAAGATGGGACGGATCGGACCCACTGCATCTGGCGAGGAGGCAAACGCAGCGTGTCAGGAGGACGCAGCCTCCACCAGCCAGGACTGGACGGATCGGAACCCACTGCATCCTGGCGAGGGAGGCATACGCAGGCCGTGGTCAGGCAGGACGCTCCCCCAACAGACTGGGACGGATGGAACACTGCATCCTGGCGAGGAGGCCTACGCAGGCGTGGTCAGGCGGACGCTCCACCCAGCAGGACTGGGACGATCGGACCCAACTGCATCCGCTGGGCGAGGGAGCATAAGGCGGCGTGGTCAGGCCAGGCGCTCCACCAGCAGGACTGGGACGGATGGACCCCTGCATCCTGGCGAGGGAGCAGTACGGCAGGCGTGGTCAGCGCAGGAGCAGCCTCCCGAGCCGGACTGAGACGGATCGGACCATGCATCCAAGGTGGGGGGGGCAGAGGCATTGTAAATGTTTAGCATGTAACACGAATATTCAACCTGACTCATATGATTTAGGCGTGACGTTCGTTAGGGTAATTTGATCAGATGTATGGAATGAAGTCGGGATCAGGCATTGAACAAAGTTCATGGCGAAGCTGACTACATGGTGAAAAGGAAGCCACTGTAATATTCCAATATGACATTGCAGTTTGAGATCAGTAAAATATGGCGACTATATTCTGTGTTATGGATACGGATGACACTCCAGTACTTAGCTACCTTTGCGACATATGTCCGCTCGAGCTGTTCCGTCAGCGCCTCTTGCCCTTGCTGCCCGTTCTCAGCCTGCTGCCGCTGCTGCTGCTGCGAGTCGCACTGCTGCGGGAAGCGGCAACGGCAGACGTCTCGTCGCAGCCTTCGTAGCGTCAGCGAGACCCGGGTGCCTCGCTGAGTCAGCGTCAGCTCGCCTCCGGACGTCAGTGTGATGTCAGAGTGCCGCGGAGCGATACAGTGCGTCCATAGGTACCTGTCCATCCCATCCAGTCCACGCGTCAGTCTCTCCACACTGCAGTGACGCGGCGCGACATAGCACTGGACGTTATCGCAAAACAATGTGGAATGTATGTAACGACGCAGTATAAATGCTAAACTGTAACGAAAATGAGGAACCTAACCAAAACGACCAGCCAAAAGAAAGCGGCGGCCTGTTACGCTCGGCGGTAGTCTACGCTGCGCCGTGGACCAACCTGGCCTCTCCGTCCATCACCAGCGCCGAACGGCGGGGCAGGCGGACGGCGACGGTGGCGCCGTGCGGCGGAGGCCGACAGAACTCCATGGTGGAGTCGGCAGCCAGACTGACGGAGACCAGCTGATCGGTGAAGGCGCTGTGGGTGTCGACATGCGGCGGGATACCCTGCCGAAACGGAGCACGATCAGACACGCGTCGTCGCCAGGACTAGACCCTAAATGGACACAAAGGTACGATAATGGAACGAAACATCGTAAAAACACTATCAACGCCTAGGGTTAACCATTGCACAAACTGAAACACCATCGTGTCATCAGAACTCATGTGATTGCAAGCAACAAGTTTGGACGGAAAGCGATGGTTGTTTTCCAACGTTAGCTCGTCTAGTCATCAATCACGAACCGCAGCAATATCACATGATCAGGCCACTTAGAAACTCAACTCCCTCTGCTCCGTACCTGTCCGGGCAGGTATCGGTTGACGGTGAGCTGGTCGGGCCGCTCCGCCAGGTGGCCCCTGGACATCAGACGCGTCACCAGCGGATCGATCCAGGACGGCAGGCCGCCAGGCAGGGGGCGAGACGGGTCCACATTGTTAGTGCCGTAGTCAAACTCGTACCCAAAGTGCAGAACCTGTAGGGTGGATTACAAACGGTAAAGTGGGTTAGTAGTGACATATAATGGTGGGTCCGGCTAGCCGGGACAATGTCTCAGCCGAGAGAAAAACAAATTGGATAAAATATGACATACAATCCTGATATTGAATCACACAGCGGAGACGGTGAGCCAGAGTACAGACCCTCCCTCAGCGCCCCACCTGTCTGTGCTTCATGGTGCCGTCGTCTCCCCAGCTCAGCTGGCTGAGGATGTGCTCCTCCTCCGCTGCGTCCAGCAGATCGGTCACCAGACTGGCGTCCGGAGGCAGGCGGAACGCCAGCGGCGTACTACACAGCTCAGTCGGCACTGTGACAAAAATACGGGCTCATCGAGATCAACCCACGTTTTCGATTTATTATTATGCTGATAGTTTATCTTGTCTTGTCTACTATTTGATTTTGTTAGTAGTATTTATATTTATGATTTAGATGATCCTTAATTGAGTTGATCATCATTGTATTCAAATCTGTCATGCATGCCTTGCGAGACGCTCAGTTTGTACTGTGACGAACACACCGTTCAATCGGTACTGCGACGAAATGACGGCTCTCACCTGCCTCCGTGTAAGCCAGGTAGAACGGCAACTCGCCGTCTGGACCGTCCACGCCATCCAGCACCAGCACAGCGCGCTGTGCTGCCTCGACCTCGTCGAACTCGACGAAGCAGAACTGTCGTCCAGGCGCCATCTGGACGCTGCTGGCCGGCGCGTGCGGCAGAAACCGCTCCAGTACCGACTCCCGGGAGGCGCCAGTGGTCAGGCCAGCGTTACATACCACCACAATCTGACAGGACGCAGACAGGCAGTGAGGGCAATGGCTAAGGATGTACTACCATGCTTTCTATATGTGTATTCACATATTTTGTATTTAGCCTGAATCTTTGATAAATTGGGTTTAAGAGGTCAGGTTCCATGCTAAACAAAGCTTGTTGCACAGATTCTTATATTTCCCCTTCTTCCACATCTGATTGTGCAATTCTGCTGGTAGCAGGCATAACTGTGAAGGGAAAGTCTTAGGTACCCAAAATACCTGAACATAGTCTACCACCCTAACCTCTGATGTCCCCTGACCTTGATTGCAACTGCTGCAAACAGCACCACAGGTGATCCCTATCATGGACAGATAGTGAGTGCTGAAGTGAATCAAACCAGGACTGCCACACAGTCTGAAGGCCAGCCCTCTCCTGACTGCACTAGGAATGGGGCAGACTTGCTCTCATGGCATTATGCTCTCAACTACCTATACATGTACATAAGTGTACAAGCATTAGCCATTAGCATAAATAGGTAGGCACCTATCCAACAGGAGTCCTAGAAAAACAAGTGGATTAAAAAAAACATGGTAGAGTGGTGTAGGCAACCAGGCCTGTGTATAGCCGTGCTTTGGCCTCCCCAAGCCAGGGAGGTTTGAGGGAGGCCAAAACACGGCCCTGCCCCGCGACCTGGGCGCCTGGGGGAGGCTGCGCCCCTCTGCAGCCCCCCTCTGAATCTGCCCCTGACTTGTGCAATCTAAACAAAGAGGGAAAAGCATCACTGCAGCAAGCTACTTCACCATCAGAGTGTTCTTTAGAGCAAATGTCAAGATAAGGCAAAACAAATGTTCAGCAGCAACAGCAAAAAATAGAAGCTAAGAAGTAGAGGAGAGAAAAATTGTGAAAAAGTGCAGTGGAGCTTTAAGGCGTCATAACCACAAATAGTAGGTACCTATACTGTGAAGTCAAATAGTTTGACATCCAACGTTACAGTATTTAACCATACATGCAGTTTAAAACTTGACATGCATTAACAGAAACATCCTTTTAATAATTTTACTACCTACCTTTGTCGGTGAAGATGAAAATGTTATTTCATTTCCCTTTGACAGCAAAGCGAATAATCTTTGCTTTTTTCTTTGTATCTTATTTTCATTCCTATTGGAATGCATCTAAAAAGTTTGAGTTTGTAGGTAACTAACGTTCTAGAGACTAGGTAACACCGTATATAAAATTTAAAATGTGATCAATTGAAATGTGTTTATGGCAAGGCCCTAATGGTGAAATGTGATACAAAAGTGCCCGCACTCACACGGATTTCGTGACGTCCATGTGTCCTTTTTGCGTCAAATATGTATTTATCTAGACTTCCATATTGAAGGAATACCCTACGCCTTGCCGAATTATTTGAAGGGTTTTGGTTTAGTTTTGATAATCCCTTCACACGTCGTTTTCCGAGCTCATAATCGATCGATATTTCTATTCAGTGAGATAACAGGCACCCTTTGCATAGCGATGATAAATGGTCGGTAACGCTAACATCGGATCACTTCCAAACCAGGACCGGTAGTGATAACTTGCGCCATAGGGCACAGGCCTATCACGTTGTCAGGCACGTAGCCAAGGGCGGGGGCGGCGGCCGCTGCCCCCCCCCCCTGGAGGCCCGGTTGTCCCTTTTCGGCGCGCGACCACGCTTCGCCTGGCCTGCGAGACCACGCGAAGCGCGGTATCATGGGCTCTTTAATAGTCGGAAGACCAGCCGTAGCGTGATCTTGAGAGTTTAGAGCACCTCAAAAGGCATTTAGTGCCACCAGGGCCCTCTCTAAAAGACCAGAGGGCCCCTTAAGCGTTCAAAGGAGTCTTTAAATGTCAGAGGGGCCCCTGGCCAGACCAAAAGGACCCCTTATCGGGTCAGAGGGCCCCCTGAACACGTCGAATGCACCCCTACCCAGCACAGAGGGGCCCCTGAGCAGGTCGGAGGGCCCTCTGAACATGTCGGCAGGGCGACAAAGCAGCCAGCGCAGTCCCTTGCCATATCTCCAGGGCCCCTTAGCAGGCTGGAGGGCCTTTGTTCAGACCAGAGAGGCCCTGCAAAGTTGAAAGGGCCCCGTGCAGGTCAGAGGGGCCCTTGACCAGACCAAAAGGGACTCTGGTCAGGTTAGAGGGCGCCCGGAACACGTCGAATGGGCCCATAGCCAGCACAGAGGGGCCCCTGGGCAGGTCGGAGGGCCCTCTGAGCATGTCGGCGGGGCGACAAAGCAGCCAGTGCAGTCCCTGGACAGGTCGGAAGGACTTCTGAACAGGCCAAATGGGCCGCCCCTTGACCAGAGGTGGGCATTGGGCATCGTGACTAAAAATGGAGCTCCGTTTACTCGTTATTCCGTTAATCATAACAGTAGTTCCGCAACGCGTTACTCCGTTACTTTACGATAAATGTAACGGAAGTTCTTTAGTCCGTTACTCCGTTATTTAAGTTTAACGCTCGGGAAGGGGCCCTTTCGAGGCGCCGCCCCCCCGGACGAAATCCTGACTACGTGCCTGCACGTTGTTGCCGTTATTCGTGTCGCTAATTCCTTACAATTCTTCACCAATCAACCCTACACGGCAAAAACACAAATGTTTCACGACATGGTTGATGGTTTATTGATTGACAACTGATGAATATGTAGACAGCTTCATTCTGACACAGACCTGGTCCCCCGGTCACAATATTCACTTAGCCTAAAGTGCACTATCACGCGGCTGGCCGTGTAGGTACCAACTACCAGCCGCACCTGACCTTCCAGCCGACTGGTTTGTTTGCTGTCTTCTCTATCCCCTCATCAATTAGTTCTGCCTATTAGCACCGCTCTTCCGTCTTGCGAGGGTTGCTTCGTTCGCCGGTCGACGCAGCCGACCTCGGCGGGGTCACGTGATCCTGGTCCCGAGGCATACCGTCCGGCCGGACCGGTCAACCCGGCCGATCTCGGCGGGGTCACGTGATCCTGGCCCGAGGCATACCGTCCAGCCGGACCGGTCAGCCCGGCGATGTCACGTGATCCTGGCCCGAGGCATACCGTCCGGCCGGACCGGTCAGCCGCGGGCGATTCTCGGGCGGGGCACGTGATCCGGCCCAGGCATACCGTCCGGCCGGACCGGTCAGCCCGCCGAACCTCGCGGGTCACGTGAATCCTGGCCCGAGGCTTAGCCGTCCGGCCGGACCCGGTCAGCCCGCCCGACCTCGCTGGGGTACTGTGATCCTGGCCCGTTAAGGTCCCAGCACTACCGTCCGCCGGACCTGGTCAGCCCCCGGGCGATCTCGCGGGTCCACGTGATCCCTGGCCGCGAGGCATACCGTTCCGGCCGGACGGGTCAGCATTCGCGGGCCGATGGCTGTCGGCGGGGTCTTATCGTGGAGTGGCCTGGCCGAGGCAAGCATAACCGTCCGGCCGGACCGGCTAGCGCCCCGGCGATCTCGGCGGGGTCACTGATCCTGGCCGAGGCATACGTCCGGCCGGACCGGTCCAGGCCCGCCGATCTCGGCGGGGTCCGTGATCCTGGCCCGAGGCATACCGTCGCGGCGCGGACCGGCAGCCCGCCGATCTCGGCGGGGTCACTGATTCCCTGGAGCCGTAGGCAATACCGTCCAGGCCGGACCGGTCAGCCCGCGTATTCTCGGCACGGGGTCATTAACGTGATCCTGGCCCGAGAATACGTTCCGCCGGACTCGTGTAGCCGCCCGATCTCGGCGGGGTCACGTGATCCTGGCCCGAGGCATATCCGTCCCGGCCGGGACCGGTCAGTCCCGGCGATCTCGGCGGGTCAACGGTAGATCTGGTCGACGGCATACCGTGCCGGCCGGACCGGTCAGCCCGCCGATCTCGGCGGGGTCACGTGATCCTGGCCCGAGGCATACCGTCCGGCCGGACCAGTCAGCCCGGACCAGCAGGGAGCACGACAATGTCCCGAACAATAGCAACCACAAGTATGAGATGGTACATGACACGTGAGAGCAAAGATGCCTAGCTTCATAGCAGATGCATTGAATGCAACTTCCCAATGTTTGCATAGCTGGTAGAGTAAATTTTAGGAATGAATAAACCGTCACTCCATACGAGCTTACCTTTCATTCTGTATGCTCTATTATGTAAAGCAGTACATTGAATAAATCATATTGATAGTCGCAAAAATTTTACAATTAAAGGGATTAGTGGGCCACCCTGGGCAGACCAATATCGAGTTTTTCTTGTGTCATTTCGGTAGGATTACGCGATCCGATTTCACCTGGAAAGTTTGGTTGCCGCGAAATTCTGCCCTCCATGTAGATCAAAATCATTTGGCACCAGCATGATTGGCAATTTTCATCTTAAAATTGGAGTTCGGGCCCATCACGCACTAGTTTTGAATCTACTCTTTGCGGACTAAAAATTGTCTTTGATATCGCAAATCAACATCACCACTTGCAGTCAGTGAACTTTAAATTTAAGGAAAGCGTATGAGTTAATTTAATATCTGTCAACAATCTTAGCTCTTTCATTATAGAACAAATCGCTCAATGGCTCCTAATTTCGGGCCAAAAGCCTGGATGCTATACTTTGGTCGCGGAAAAAGATTAATGTACGTTACCACTCATAACACAGAACAGACTTTTCAAACGTTCACAGTGCGGGCGAATTCGGACGGTCTCGGGTCCTCGGCTTTGGGCAGGGAGCGATTCGTGGTGGGCCGGAGGCATCATAAAAGCTGGATAGTTCGCAGCACGTTGGCAGCCAGGGACCGCTAGTAAGCTTAGTTAATTTGACGTTTTGTCTCTAGCATATTAATAGTACAGTTTAACCTGATTGATCAATTTGTTTTGTTGTAGCATATTTATTTGCTGATTTACAAATATAAATAATGAATCATTTTTTTGCGACATAAAAGTACCCTGGCCTCACTGGCGGTCTGGCGGCCAACTGTTCTGGAATTTATACAGCTTTAGTGCTCGCCAATCTTGGTATTCCAATCCGGCTTTGTTTTGAAACAGCTGCGCCAGTTCGATAGCAAACAGTCCCAGTTCAATATGGAAGCGCCATGCTTGAATATATAGTGCTTGTGCACAATCGAGACAAATGTTTTTGGAGTCAAGAAAAAAATAGAAATGCTTTGCCGAAATAATTGCTTTAGGGCAAGTTGAGCAAGAGCATACATGAATAATTAATTCCCAGCATTCATTTAAGCTGCTTTTTAGAAATCCTCCCAAGGTGGCACTATCCCTTTAAAAGAACGAAAAAAGGCTCACCGTAAGGACATCGGGCCAAGGGATATAATTACATTTGTCGCACTATCATTCTTTGGTCCCGTAAACAGACAATCGAAATTGCAAGCTCACATCTGGTCCATTATCCAAGTACAGATCAAATGAATGCGTCCCAACACAATATTGCCAAAATAGAAACCGCAAGTACATCGGCTTCATAAGCCGGTGGTTTTAAGTAAATGCTTATTTTCACAAGTACAATATATTCCTAGTAAGTCACCAGGCAAATGGTAATGTTATCCCGAACAGGCGCAACACTGAAAGATTTCTGAAAAGCTATTCAAAGTTCAAACTAACACAACAATTCACCTATCCGAACATCGAGCTGTGCAGGTCTTCTAAAGTTTGTTCTCGCTGTTTCGCTCCCGCCTGCAAAACAATACAAACAAATAAGCAAATCTCAACACTAATACAGCAAAACCTAATAAGCAAACTTTTATTAGAGAAGCAATATCTAAAAATGTGTTTATTTCGCCCGCAGTGC
Organism: Semibalanus balanoides; assembly: GCA_014673585.1. Classification (NCBI taxonomy): domain Eukaryota; kingdom Metazoa; phylum Arthropoda; class Thecostraca; order Balanomorpha; family Balanidae; genus Semibalanus; species Semibalanus balanoides. The sequence goes on along the minus strand of VOPJ01014742.1, from coordinate 13,271 downwards.
ATTCAACAGTAACTAATCGTAACAATTAGCAGGAGCATGCAACAAATATCTTACTTTACTTCCTTACAGTATTTTTTAACTTGCTGCACTGCAGTTTGCAATGTCCAAATACCCTAGGAACTACCCTAGTATGTACAATACATATCAGTGACCACGAATTTCTGTCGGTGGTCATATCTGAGCATTGCTCGGCATGCAGTCCCTACCTTGAACTTGCGCTGCGCCTCGTACGCTTCATCATCCGTAGGCAGCTCCAGTCGACACGTGGGGCACGTGTTGGTCTGAAACACACGTGCGAGCCACGTACCGTCAGCCGACGCCGGGCTGGGACGGGGAGCCGAACACAGACCCATACGTACAGCCCTGGGCAGGCTGGTAGACGGAACTGTTTCGAATACAATAGAGCCGCAAGCATCATGGATGCAACATTAGGGGTCTAGCCGATTTAGGCCGTAAACCGTTCTGATTGCGAAAGATATCGGAATGCAATAACCTTCGGTATGTCCATACGAAAGCAATACAAATCTGACGGAAAATAATCGGTATTGAAATGACGACCAGCGCAAGTCGTCGCCGCCGCCGTAGTGTTTAGAGGGGTGATTTGAGTTACCTTCTGTAGCCAGGGCAGGATACACTCCTTGTGATACTGGTGTTTACACGGTAGTCGGCGGGCGACATCACCAAAGTCGAACTCCTTCAGACAAATTGGACACTGAACACCTGTCGAGAGAATGTCGAATAAACGTAAAGTTGCCTCGGGTCGAATAACAATGTGACAAGTTCAGGTGCAAAGTCAGCATTTTTCTAGACAGGTGCATCCGGTCGGGGGGGGGGACGTCACAGGGGGTCCAGTCACCATTAATATCCGACGAATTGCGATACCTCAATAATCGAATTTCAAAAGTTCCAATCTCAGACCTGAGAGGGCCCATTCCAGGTCTGAGAGGGTCCATTCCAGGCCTGAGAGGGCCCATTCCAGGCATGAGAGGGTCCATTCCAGGCATGAGAGGACCCATGTCAGGCCTGAGAGGACCCATGCCATCCGCCAGGCCTGGGAGGGCCCATTACAGGCCTGAGAGGGCCATCGAAAGGGCTCTTCCCTCATATCATAGGACTCTCTGACAGACTAGGAGGGTCCTTGTATTGTGTGAGAGGAGTTTGAATCTGTTTCTCTCATGGTATTTTACTACATAAAATGACGGCCGCCAGGCCGTGTGGTTGCAGCCGGACATAGGGGCCCGGCAAATCCTCCCGGGTGCAGGAGCACCATTTATGCACCCTTTGCCTACGCCTCTGGGCTCTTGGTCAAGTTGCATTCTAGTCGTCAGATGAGTGACGACTGCCCGGAACACAGGAAGGTGAGACGGCACAGTCCAACTACCATGGTGGTGTGAAGGCAAATAGCGTAGGAGTAGTGCTTCGTTCGGGTTCTGTCAATGTTTAGTTGATGGTGGATGACAATGGATAGTGTCCCAGATGCCAGAAAATGACACTATTGACACTACAAGCTATTCAGTGTGGTAGCTAGAAGACATCACCATATAATGGTGGAGTGTCCCACGATAAACAACAATCATAGAAGATTGTAGTGTTCTACTTGTACGTAGATGTTGGCCCGTACTTGTATGTATGACGGTTGACCCTCGGCCGGTCAAGGTGACCTTCGCCGGCCGTGACCTGGCGCCGGGAGCCGGCGTTGAGTAAGTTGTGTTGGAGCGTGTGTTCGAACAGCGGCCGGTCAGGGCGTGGCTGCAGTGGCACCGAGCGGGTGCCGGCTTGAATACCTTTCGTTACGTTATGACTTGGTTTGAATACCACGGCTGGTGAGAACGCTTCTATTTAAGTTGGAACTGAGCGGAGTCAGAGGACCGACAGTCGGACACGCACTGACTGGCAGCGACAGCCACAAGGATCTATACAACGTGGGATCTTGAAATAATTGGATCCATCAGAATCCTGCATGGAAATTACACAAACATCAAATTTATTAAACAATGTAACAACTGACATATGACCATACCATTTATAATTACAGCAAAAATAAAATATTGACAATTCATGAAGTTATTGGTTCTGATGTGGATCTTTATATTGGATCTTGTGTTTACATTTACAAGTTATAGGAGGTGGAGCTGGGATCCAGGTAATATAAATATGAATATGAATAATATGAAATGCTGCCTTTGAAGTCCTGGATACCAATGGATCACTCAACATGTTTTGCAGATGGATCTATGATTTCAGTGGATCTGTGACTAGAATCCTCAAAATAAGATCCCAGGATCTGCTTCGGAATCTTCATGAAAAATTGGTGTGTTGTTCCAGTCAAGTGTTATCACGTCACAATGTTAGAGTATTTGCTCTAATAAAATAATAAGTTGTCAACCTCACCTTCTTTTGTGATTTCAATCTGTTCTAATCCTTCAACAACTGCCTTGGCAGCTGGAGGAGCAGGCATGCCATCCATTAAAGTTTGGAACTCCTCCTCGAACACATTGCTCCATCCTGACTGCACCAGAAACCTGTAAAAACATTATTAGCCGTTTGAGTAAGGGAAAAGAAAATGCAACGAGCACAGTCATCAAATCACATTGTATCACCATAGTGGGAATCTTATCTACCAAACATAATTGTGTCTAATTGGGGAAAAGCCAACAGCCATAATAGCTGCTTAAGTTACCACATTTAATACTTACATTACAATGACATTGAAAAAACATTAACAGCAATTATAACTGTTGCATTTGTTGCAAATAGGTATATAAGTACATTATGCCTCCATGTTCTTGAAACATAAATTGTCATCAATATGTCTGCTTCCTTTAACCTTAACCCTCGCACCGACGGGGGTCTGAGCCAACTTCGAACCGACGGGGGGGGGGGCGGATAACTCACGTTTAAATAGTCAACGATCGCAATCAAAATTTCGTTCTTTACTTTTCATCAGTTTGACACGTACTCAGAAAATTTTCAGAACTTTTAAACTGTATGAACCATGACCTTTGACCTGTTTCTCAAGGTCGTGTTTTGCGAAACTAGCGTCCCGTAGTAACGATCCTTGAAGCATGTACAGTTCCCGAGTGTTTGCTGTTCAGGAGCATATGCAAAGGTGACAGTTGTGGCTTCTGCAGAGATTGCGATCTCGAATGACCTTTTCAGAGGTCATCGGAGGTACTGACCTCCGATGACCTCAGATGTCTTTTTTCGTCTTCTGTCCGTTTCTAATGCAGTTTGTGACGCTGATTTCAATTATGAGATTCATATAACATTATTATATGTTCCACTGGGGTCATGCACTGCCAAAGGTTAAACCGAGGTCACTGACCTCAGATGACCTGCTACTTTTTTAATTATGCAGTTTTTTAAGTAATTTTGTGATGCTGATTTCAAATCTTGGGTCTATTTAGAATTTTAAGTTGTTATTTTACGGTTTTAGCTAGAAAAGTTCTCATTTTCACACATTTACGATGTTATGACATTTTGGCTTTGACATGACCTCAGAGGTCACCTAATGACCCAGGACATTAAAATCAGATGTCACTGGCTTCCTCTCGTCACAAGCAACACGCTCGTTTTTTAATCGAAGCTCTAGATCAATTAGGGGCCAAACGCCAAGGGGGGGGGGTCATACCCTACACTGTCATGCAGTGATTTTGCCCTACACGGGCAAGGGTTAAATGATGTTTGCCATTAAATGCCCTCTTGCCCTCCCAGCCGGAAGTTACCAAATTGAAATGGTAACCCCATGAATAAGAGATATTCAGGAGTGGCCACTCCCCAGCTTTTCCTTTGCTGTCGGCAACAACGCAGTACTGCCATTTTAGCCCCGGCTGACTTTTTCAAAAAGGAAAGGCAGGTTGGGCTGCCCGCTCCAGCCCGGGACCCTATGAGACCCATTCATATGTTGAAATGTAATGTTTGCTCACCTTTGTGTTGATTTAAATATCTATGAGCTTTTCCAAATAGCATCTAGCTGGTCAAATAGCATCTAGCTTATCACCACATATTTTCCTTTCTGGCTTTTATAGAAGCCATGGTGTTGCTAAGAGCATCAGAGTAGCACCTCCTGCATATCCCTTCCCTTTGGTAACCCCCAAAAACAACAGCCTAGGTCTGGGGAAATCGAGATAACAAATATATATTTATAGATAGCCATGTTCTTTTGAGAGAGGATCTTTGAGAACTGTCCCCTTACTCCCTTCCCCCCACACAGCAAAGTGTGGCACAAGAGTCAACAAGGCATGCCAGCCCATGACAAAAATCTGCACCAACCCAGACCAAGCAGGCCAAAAATCTGAACCAGTCTGCACCAGACCAGCCAAAGATCCACACCAACCCATCAAAACCAGTAAAATGCCCTTATTGGGTCAGAAACTAAGAGGACATATTTTCTTCCAGCTCATAATGTGAAAAAGCATCTGAGGTTTTGTTTAAGTTAATCTGCCCTGCGTGACTGTTGCCCGCAGCTCAGCATTGGCACAGCACCATTACAGGTCTACACCACACCCTACCAAATCCGCACCAGCTTCTGACTTCTCTAAATGTGCACCATATATGCACCAAATCCACACCAGCCAAGATGGGCCTGCACCGACGAGATCTTGTTGAGTATGTCATACATTTGCAGTCTGGCCTTCCCCTTACTCATTTATTTAACACAAGTACTGCTGATGAGTCACTTGAGTGTTATTTCACTGAAATAGCACAACTCACCTGGCAAACTGAAGTAAGCCATCAGGAGCAGTTCCATCAGGCAAGGGCGTGCAGTTATGCTCTTCAAAGTACCCCGCCATTTTCACTTATAAAAATAACAATAAATATATGCCACAGCAATCCTAGGGAAAACGATTATCGTGCCACCCCGTCTTCAAATCGCAAGTCATAACAGATCGATGGTACGGGATGTAAGCATGTCAAAATATGTTCAATAATTTCCGTAGTTGCTTTATAAACAAGATACAACCACTTGCTGCTTGTCAAAAACTACCCTAAAATGCTTTACGTGGTTTCATTGGATGATTTTAGAAGCGCTGACAAGTTTGAACAGCTTTGAATGTCTACGCTGCGCAAGATTCCAGGACATTCCTTGTTATGATTAGTGGTACAGCAGACACCAGCGCAATTCGTTTCATGGTATATAAGTCACATGAGTTAGGATAAACAAGTTATTGCTCAGGAAGGGGTTACGTCACGGCCTGCGTTCGAACATTAGAACATACTGTACATATGTTACCATATCAAATATTCTTGGTAGGCTTTGGAATAACTCTGACATAAAAAACCTATATTTTAAACTAATATAGTAGGATTATGGTAGCCTCGATCGAAAAATATTCCGAGTAATATTTAAGACAATTTGTGTTTAATTAAGAATGAAAATAATATTTTCACTTAATTAACATCATACATAAATTTTTCGAACATTGTCAATAAATACTATTTTAATTGTAAAAACATATTAGTCAGCTGTAACACCCAATTTTGCATTTATGAGCAAAATTTCGAATCACCTTGCGTCTCTGCCGTCGGAAAAGCGGCCGAACTAACAGCTGAATTTTTGCAGCAGCTTGGCCTTGCGGATTCACTAGTGAGAGTTAGATGTTCTTGATGTTGTAAACAATTTTTCTGTAATTCGATGTTTTCATAATAAATAAATTAAATAATATTTTTCGTAATAATTTGATCATGAACTGACTGGATATTGTAAGCTTGCGACGTCAAAACATTACTGGCTCCACTAGCGGTCCCTTGGCAGGTCCATCTTGCTGCCGCAAATAGACCATTAAGTTTCGTTGTTTTGCGGCAACGCGAACTGCTTCTGCTGGCGTATATTTCATTTTGACAGAGTATTGATATTTGTTTATATCCTAGCATGGATGCATTTTAAAAGTCAGAAAATTCGGTTTTCTGGCATGTACGCGCACATTGGTATTCATATGTAGGAAAGAACTGATTTATCGTCACGCATGGACAAGGCGACGGTACAGTCTCAAGCCTTGCGCACCGTGGCGGCCATCCGGCCGGCGTGGTCGGCCCGCCGGAACGCGCCGAAGTATTTGTGACGATTGGAAAGCCGCATGTAAAATCGGATACCATGCCAGAAATATTGAAGAGACGAGCTTTCCATGGAGCATAAAAACTTATGTTCATCTATCTTTGATACACAAATAAAAGGGGGTAACTTTCGTGTCACTTTGGGCATGTGCCTTTATTCATTGGAGAGCGGATTCTACTGCATAGCTGACGTCACAACTTGCACCCCCCCGAGTTGTACAGCAGACACCAGCGCAATTCGTTTCATGGTATATAACATAAATCAGTTGTACGTACTCCGTCCGATTGTCGGACGCTTGAGCCGGCTACGCGCCCTAACCCTCCAACAGCAACAACAACTCTGTCCGATTGTTACTCCACTTTGCATTTTCTGGTCGAGGATATAAACGGTTAGTTCTATAAATATGGAATTATGAACAGGTTAGATAAGTTGTGCCGTATAAATTCTCAATTCGTACTGAGAAACAGTAGGTAGGTATTTAGTTATGCTACTTTTCTGTAGTCACACATTTACATGGTGTGCATTTCAATATGACATTGCTCAGGTTGAGGTCTCATGATTATGATCACAGAACTGTCAAAATTTTCAGGAAATTTCATAGATGTGAATCCAAATAAATAATTTTCTGAAATCTTGTTCTGATGGCATTATGGAAAGGGAATTTCTGAAAATAGAAATGGGGGCATGGCATAGGCTACATCCCTCACATTGACATTGTATGGCCTCAAGCCTGACTAAACTAATGTAATAAATTACTGACAAGTAAAATATGTTTTTATATACCATACACTACACATCCATGTTGAACTGCTGTGATCTTGTATTGTATTTTGTATTTTTGTATTTATATATGTAAATACATTTTTTTGTATTCATTTTTGTATTGATTTATATATTTTGTATTTTGTTTTATTTTGCATTTACAGTTTGTTAAATGTGTATCTTTCCTTTTTCAGTTTCTAAAACTCATCTAAATTCACTTCTATGCACATCAAGGACTGATATATGGGAAAATGTGGTACCTACGAAAGAACGAACGAACGAAAGACTTTATTCCAGACCTCAGTGGTCCATATCTGGGTTGCATACTTACAAACAGTTACATACAGTGTACACAGTGCAGCTCAGGAGCGATCATGGAGCGACCTACAGGTACATACCACATGTTCCCAATTAGTCAGTTCCTTATGTACACAGAAGTGAAAGAAGATGAGTTTTAGAAACAAAAAAGGGAAGATACATACTATACTGGCTGTACATATTAGTCTGTATTCTGTGATGCATGTAAAATGTTGTTTAAGTTTCTGTCCAACTTAAATGTTATTCTAGAGTCTAGATGCAACACAGCATTATGGTTGGTCACTGCTGGTTGGATGCATAAGTCTAGCAGCTACTTGTCGTAACCCAACATCAACAATGCTGCTGTCACTCATGTAGCTTACCAAACAAGATATGACAATCTTTTTTGTCACTTTTCACAGCTAAGTTTGTTGCCATGGATCCAGCCATTTCACCAGATGCCTCAAGATCAGAAGAAACCAATGACAAGTCACACAAACCAAAGAAGGAGAAGAAAAAGAAGGACAAGAGTGACCCAGAGCACAAGGCAAAGAAGGAGAAGCACAAGAAGCACAAGGAGCGTGACCGGTCGGCGGACGAGGCCGGTGACGATGGCGTGGAGGAGAGCGCGGCTGCTGTGAAGCAGGACCAGGACCGACGCTACTCGTTGATGATCCAGGGCTCGGGCGATGTGGACGGAGGGCCCGGTCTGCAGTACATGGCCTACGTCGTCATGGACGACCTGGCCGACAAGCTGAAGCTGCTCGACTACGAGCGCGACTTCTGCAAGCCGCTCAAGATGAAGCCGCTCAGCCGACACTACTTCGTCTACTCGTTCAACGTCGGCGAGCAGTTCTACCTGTTCACGTCGCTGGCGGCGTGGCTGGTGCGGAAAGCGGGCCGACACATGGAGCAGCCGCAGGAGTACGACGACCCGAACGGCACCGTTTCTTCTATCCTGGAGCACTGCCGCCAGCTGGAGCTGCACGTCGACTTCCCTCCCAGCCGGCTGAAGCAGGGGAGCGGCGAGCAGGTCATCTACGTCATCGACCGGCTGGCTGACCACGCACTGCGCACCGTCAACTTTCAGTGGCAGAAGCCGGAGATCCCGCCGGAGGAGGTGGTGAAGCGCGAGGAGGACGAGGCCGAGATCACCACCGAGAAGGTAGACGAGGACGAGGTGGATGTCTTCTCCGAGGATGAGGATGAGGGCGCCGTGCTCAACCTCGAAGACCTCAAGAACCTCTCCATCCAGGGGCTGAACGTTGCGATGGACGTGCAGAAGCCGGACGATATCCTCGAGTCGACCACCAACACGGAGGAGTGGCGGCTGGAGATGGAGCGCGTGCTGCCGCAGCTGCGCGTCCAGGTGCGCACCGACACGCGCGACTGGCGCAACCACCTAGACCAGATACACGGCTACCGCGGCGCCATCGACGATTCGCTCTCGGAGACTCAGCTGCAGCTGGATCGGCTGCACTCGGAAGTCAGCGGTACGCTCGACAAGATCGTCAACCGGGAGAAGTACCTCAACTCGCAACTGGAGCACTCCCTGGGCGACTACCGCGGTCTTGTCGAGGAGCGCGACAGGTGAGTGGCCAGCTGAACGGCTGACCGATCTGGCGATTCGAATACGTATCAGGCTGTGTAGTCATGATCTCTTAAATATATAAGTTCGTTCTGGGGTGTGATTTTTGCTGGATTCGTTTGGATTATTTGTGTTTCTTTTAACGCAGCGATTTCATATTTTCTTATTTTTTCTTGGTTTTGCGGTGGTGCGTGTTTTATTTTGCCACGTGGCGCACGGGTTTTATACCCTGTCATGCTGTGCTCTCTGACCTCCAATGCCAACTTAGCAGACCTCATCTCATCGTCCGTCTCCTTCCCTGGGCGCAAATTGACCCAAAGGTGTTGGCGCGCCCTTAAACCCCAATAAACAAACGTCTCTTTCCCTTCTCTGATCATTGACTGGTCTTGTTGTAGTTTCACGGACTCTTGGGTCCTGACCCCCCCCCCCCCCCTCGTACCGGTCAACAGCACACCAGGATGCAGACAGGTCTGGTGACGCGGTGGCGTGGTGGAGCTCAGCTCACGGCAGCTGGCGCAAACTCACTGACGAGTGTGGAGTCAAGGTTGACAGCACGGAGCTGGAGCGAGCGTTGGGCACAACATGACGGACGGCACGCCCCTGGTCAACATCCGCAAGGCGCTCAACCGCATCAAGCAGGAGGTGCAGGGCATGGACGTGCGTATCGGCGTGGTGGAGCACACACTGCTGCAGTACCGACTGCGAGACAAGGAGGCTCTGCAGCAGGAGGCGAATGTTCAGTTCACCTCCAACAGCATCGGGCTGTACTGAGAACACGATACTTAACGCACAGCGGTGGGTCGGCGTCTCCATGCGTCCAGTTTACAACAACTGCAGCATCGGGCCGCATTGAGCACAGACGTCGGTTTGTGCAGAAGCCTGTTCTCGAGTGCTGGCACACTGAGGGCCAGTTTGTTGCGTCACCGCCTGAGCCGTCTCGCACTGGTTTGTCGCGTGGTGTTGTTACTTGTTGGGTACACTCACCTAGACCGTTGTTTTGCCAGTCACCTGTTTACAAGGAGTGTCTTTTCTTGCTCTTAGGATGCGAAACCTGACAGCACTGCACACTTTGTGCTTGTTGTTATTGCTGCTTTAACTGGGCATCACTTTCCTGCACTGTCATTACAACTGCAGTGCAGAACTGCACAATGATTCCGTCCAAACTCTGCCTCATATGGTCATCGGGTCATTTTCACACCGGATGAAGCTTTTAACATCGTGTTTGTTATTGTATCACGTTTGAATGCTTTTTAGAGTTGCAGTTCACTAACCCCGACAGTGTTTTTCTAGTCATTTTGTCTTGCACATTTGTTTTGCTTTGGATATTGATGGATCGATGTCTGCACCTGAATAGGTTGTGACGGGATGTAATGAGGCGCCTCCCTTGAGCGCCTCAGCTGTGACCTCTTGACCTGGCGAGAGGTCCGGAAGTGGCAGTCGACGGTCACACTTGTGCCAGCGGCGGGATGTTGACCGGCTCCAGTAGGTCCGTGCGCGCGTTTGTTGGTGCTGTGTATGACCGGCAGCGGTCCTGGGACCGCGAGACGGTCGGTTCCTCGCCGACTCGCGGCGCGCGGCCCTCCATTCCTGGCTCGCAGGTACCTGCGAGGGCCATTGAAGCGAGCGCTGGGTTCTTTCCTCACCGACCATCCTACCAAACTATGCCTCCAGCTCCGACACCTGGACGGGTTTGTGTGACGATATGTGCACTTTGATGGCAACGCCGATCCACTGGTGGAGCTCCGCGATTAGACCCCTGGCCTCCTCTCGCACGCTTTGTGCTCCGTGATGCTGGGGAGCAATTTCACCAAGGCTTCAGCGTGATGATCCTGTGGCCGAACGAGCTGAGGACCAGCGATAGGGCGCTGATGCACGCCGCCACCACCTTGGGGCTCTTCTGAGAGAAGCCCTTGACCAGCTTCTCCTGGACGAGCTTGTACTTCTCGATCTCAACCATCATCAGCGCCAGTTCGCGCGCCTCTTTGCTGGTGCTGGTCTTGGGCGCGGCGATCGCCTTCAGCACAATGGTAGTTACGACGTTCTCCATGAAGACGAGCGAGGTCTCGAGGCCCTTCTCCGCCACGGCGTTGCTGTCGGCCACAAACTTATTGATAAGGGGAGCATAGCAGTTGAACTCTGGTGCCTTCTCATCTAGCTGCTGGAACAGTCGTGTGGCCTCTTCGTGGACCCTTCAGGCGTGCCTTCCAAAACTTATGCTGGGATTTGTTTTCTGTGTATAGCTTCAGGTACTCATTGTTTTCCTCCATGACAAGTCACTCTTAAACGGTTGATTGCCGCTCCGGTCCTCTGTCGTTAGGTTGCGGCTGAGCGACCGCGCAGAGGCGCGCTCAAGGAGGCGCACGGGGGCGCCTCATTACAACCATTATAAGGTCTTGTTATGTTGCGACTTTAATATCTTAGTATGCAATCTTTATTGTGTTATGCTTACATTACTGTGATTATTGTGATATTTTAATCATGTTCATGACATATTACCTGCCATATGTATGATCTCCTTTACATTTCATATTACCATTTGTTTTTACATCTCAGTTGTCATTTGATTAAAAAGCTGCTTACGAGCTCTGTAATGACTGGTGTGTTCTTTTACACTGAGCCATGGGTTATCAGCACAATTATTGTTGTGTTCCAGAGTTTGTTTTTGCCGCAATACATTGCGATATGCAAGCTCTGTTCACTGTTTATTTTCGGAAGTCACTCTGCTGTGAAAGCGGACAGGTGACAATGCTGTGTCTGTAAATATGGTCAACTTTGGGCGTATGACGTCAGCGTGACGAGAGCTCTGCTACGGATGCACTGCCTTCTCTCTCGGCAACCTGTTGTCCGACACGAGGCAATTTCACCATCAAGTTATCTTGTGTCGGTCCGACAGACGAGACACCATTGCCATCGTGTATATGTGAGGACCGTTTGCCACGAGCTTAGTAACCCAATATCACCTTTCAACCCTTTAATAAAATCGATCATGCATGTCGGTTTTGTTCTTGTCTCAACAGTATAGACCAGTCACTGCAGCGTCGCAAATGAGAGATGGCGACGGTATGTTTGCAGTTCTCTGACAAACAGAACCATCTCTGCGCACAGCCAATGCATTCCGTTATATTTTTGTGTGATCGTCTCATGTAGTCCTAGCAAGCGATGCCAATGTGGGATTTCCATGATGTAGGGCTATATTGCCTTATCCATTTTTCGCGTTTTTATTCCGGGTGAGCAACAGGTTTCCTTCAAGCTTCCATTTGAATACAAAATTAAATCTGATCACCCTTTTCCGATTGCTCCTCCGGGTTTCCTGACTCTAAAATATCCGATTTCGAGTCACTCTGGTTGTATGCACTTGAAACGCAAAAAGTGACACCTCTAGTGAAAAACCGCCCGTGTAGCTCCGTGTAGCTTTGTCCGCCCGTGTAGCTCAGTCGGGAGAGCGCTGGACTACAGATCTGACCCGCCCCGGTAAGATGGGTTCGAGCCGCTTCGACGCTCGCTGTCATGCTCCTGGCGGGGATGACCTTTGGCTGGTGGCAGCGGTGGCGTCAAAGGTCAGATAAAGCCAGCGAGCCGGGCGGACCGTCCTCAGTCGTTAGAGGATGTTAACCTTTCGTCTCTAAATTCTGCCGGTGACTGGAATTGCGTGAGCGGATGGTGGGGTCAGGGCCTGCGCAACGAGCTTAGCTTAGCATGGGTCCTGATCTCGGGAATCCATCCCATCAAAACATTCGGACTAAATTTTTAAAAAGTATAATGTTTTTTGTTCGGGAATATAAACCATGACGTCATTTTTGTGTGAAGCGATGACACATCGGGTAGAACGGTATGGAATACATATAGCTATATGGTCTTCTATATAAATTTACAGTATTTATTTGTATCATTTATCTTGTATTTCCATTGATTTTAAATTTATTTAATTCAATTCCAGCAAATCCACTGAAGCATAGTTGAAATAGTATACATTTCAGCACCTTTAGTAGTATTTGGCAGCGGCAACAAAACAACTTGTCATGGTAAGTGGGTAGCGTGTCACGGTAACCAAAATTTTGGTTTACCGAAAAAATGTGTGACCGATTCGGTCATCAGTCGGTTTCAGGCTTATCAATTTTTGGACACTTTCGTCGCTCAATCTTGTTTAAATAAGTATACTGTTAAAAAATCGGTCAAATCTTGGACATTTTTGGCCTCAACCAAAATCGGTCTATATTTGGACAACCAAAATGCCTCCTGTTTGGTATTGGATTGGTTTTGGTCAGGACATTTTTGGAAAATGACATCACTAGTAAGTGGCGCTTCAAACCAAATTATAGATGACGCAACAGTCGCTACATCGCCACAGTCGGCATTGGGCGCTCCGAATTCGTTAATCCCCCAAGCCCTTTTAACCTCTTTGAGCCCAAAATATCGAAAAATGATAAAGGATACGTTGTAGCTAAGGCTCACCCATAGCCATGGATTAGAAAAGCTATCTGTTCCAGAAGTCGGATTTATAATATGTTCCCAGCCTCGTCTGAAAGTCATCGATGTAACATGGGAGCCCTGTGGTCTAGTAGGTTTTAA
>VOPJ01014741.1:0-65337 GCA_014673585.1 Semibalanus balanoides | reverse complement strand
CACAGCTCAGAGAACACCTACAGAATCTGACCACCCGCTCCTGAGAAACATACACCCGCACACAGCTCAGAGAAGACGGTCCTAGACAATAACCAGGACAGTGTATAGATGAAACTGGAACGACAATTCCAATATATTTTTAGATACTAAGCGTTTTTTTAATATAGGCACACATATTTACATTAACTCATTACTTCATTATAGCCCAGTGGTTACAAATTTGGTTTCATGTTTGTGACTGTGATAGACCCATACTTTATTGGTGCAAAACGAAATATGAGCATATCGCAAGTTAGGTACTCTTAAATTAAACTACAGATGGTGTGATTAACTACATATGGTGAGTTGACCTACAGACGTTCCTCAGCTGACAGGGACGGTAACTCACCCGCGACACACTCGGCGCTGCGACACTGGCCCTCCGACTCCGGAACAAACCGCATACAGCGGCCACTGGAACACCAGCAGTCACCACCGTCACCCTCTACAGCAGTCACCACCGTCACCCTCCTACAGCAGTCACCACCGTCACCCTCCACAGCAGTCACCACCGTCACCCTCCACAGAGGCCTGTGTTAGGCGGCCGCACCAACCCGGCGGTACGGACACCACGGTACGGGACTTAGACAATGGGCGCCACGCAGCTGCTCCGGCCGAGACACACAGCACAGACCAGATAAGTGTGAAATGGCAGCTAGACATTTCAATTTTCAGCAAGATGGCTCTCTGTTCGCCTATGATACGTGCAACCTGTATCAACTGTATATAGCACGCGACATGAAGATGGATCCGGTAATACATGCCCATGAATGCAAGGTAAATGGCGAGTCAGACTCAACTCTTGTTTATGAATGGAATAGTATCAACTTTCAGCACATCAGTGTTAACCGGGTGTTACTTCCGGGCTCCGGCTTCAGGTCCGCAGAGGGAATCTTCGCGGAAGGCGGAACTGGCGATCTCTAACCCTGCAGCGCCACCTATTACAAACCAACACCCAACCGCAGCGCCATCTACAACACTCCTGCACCCGACTGCAGCGCCATCTATCCGCCTCACCACTTGGTTATCTTGTATCTGTCCGAGTCGAGCGGCAGCCAGGTGATGAAGGCCGGCACGATGACCATGTGACTGGCTGCGTCGTCTCCGAGCTGCTGCAGACGCTGCTCCAGCTCCAGCACCGAGCACGAGTCGCGCACGGCCGACACTGCGGCACACCAGCTCAGTCACATCAATACAATTCATCGCTTAACATTCAGTCAAATACATCAGTCACATCCAACAATCCCATCAGTCAGTAGTCACATCAGTCAAACTAAGCAGTAACATCAGTCAAACCCATCAGTCACATCAGTCAAACTTATCAGTAAATCAGTCAAAGTCATCAGTAAAAGTCATAGGTCACATCAGTCAGACCATCTGTTACATTAGTCAAACCCATCAGTCACATCAGTCACAGTCCAGCGCCGAGCACGAGTCACCGTTTTGACTTAAACTTAACTGCTCACAAACTTAAATAGTTTCACTCGCATTTCAAAGTCAAGCGCATTTCCTGCACGTCGATGTCCTCATCAGCGGTGCTGTACTCAGTAGCGACCCGCTCAGCGCGCGCCCGGCGGCCGAATTGAGCCAGCGTCTGGGCGGCGGGCAGCAGCGGGTCTGGGGTGACTATAGTCTGCGAGCCGGCCACGGCCACGGCCGCCTGCCGGTACGTGTCGTACTTAATACGACAGTCGGTGACGAGAAGTACTGTAACGGGCCGGGTACGTGTCAGGTACAGGTACAGGTACAGGTACGGTCGTCTGTGGTACGTGTCGTAATTGGCACGACAGTCGGTGACAAGCACTGTAACACAGACACACAGACACACACACACACAGACACAACCAGAGAGAGATGACCGGTCCAACAAGGCACGTCCAGTCCAATGCATATTCTGCGGTCGGGGTGGGACCGGTTTGGTCCCTAGCTTGGGTTCGAGTCCCTATGACACTCGCTGTTCAGCTCCGGCTAGGATAGCCATGGTCTGCGGCCGGTGACAGCTGATCCGTGTTCGAGGTCGGGGGATGTCATTGACCGTGTTCGAGGTCGGGGGATGTCATTGACCGTGTTTCGAGGTCAGGGGATGTCATTTACCGTGTGAGTCAGGGGATGTAATTGACCGTGTTTCGAGTCAGGGGATTCATTGACCGTGTTTCGAGGTCGGGGGATGTCATTGACCGTGGTTCGAGGTCAGGGATGTCATCTGACCGTGTTCGAGTCAGGGGATGGTCATTGGACGTAGTTCGAGGTTCGGGGGATGTCATTGACCGTGGTTCGAGGTCAGGGATGTCATTTTACCGTGTTTCGAGGTACGGGGGATTCATTGACCGTGTTCGAGGTCGGGATGTCATTGACCGTGTTTCGAGGTCGGGGGAATGTCCATTGACCGTGTTCGAGGTCGGGGGAATGTCATTGACCGTGTTCGAGGTCAGGGGATGTCATTGACCGTGGTTTCGAGGTCAGGGGATGTCATTTGACCGTGTTCGAGTCGGGGGAATGGTATTGACCGTGTTCGAGGTCAGGGGATGTCATTGAACCCGTGTTCGAGGTCGGGGGGGATGTCATTGACAGTGTCGAGGTCAGGGATGTCATTGACCGTGTTCGAGGTCGGGGGATGTCATTGACCGTGTTCGAGGTCAGGGGATGTCATTGACGCAGTGTTCGAGGTCGGGGGATGTCAATTTGACCGTGTTCGAGTCAGGGGATGTCATTTGACCGTGTTCGAGGTCGGGGGATGTCATTGACCGTGTTCGAGGCAGGGGATGTCATTGACCGTGTCGAAGTCGGGGGATGTCATTGACCGTGTCGAGTTCGGGGGATGGTCACTGACGGCGTGTTCGAGCGTCGGGGGATGTCAATTGACCGTGTTCGAGGTCGGGGGAATGTCATTGACCGTGTTCGAGGTCAGGGATGTCATTGACGCGTGTTCGAGGTCGGGGGATGTCATTGACCGTGTTCGAGGTCAGGGGATGTCATTGACCGTGTTCGAGGTCAGGGGATGTCATTTACCGTGTTCGAGGTCAGGGGATGTGATTGCGAGGCGCCAGTCTGGAACATGTCCGCTGTCCAGGTATCCTGTATCAGTGGCCACGTCTCCATGACACTAGGTAATCCGGATTCCCCCTCGTGGTGACTTCTGTAATTTTGTCACCGCACAAGGGAAATCAAAATGAACGGTCAGATATGAGCGGGGCATAGTCCCCCGTTAATGTCAGATCGGTCAATTTTGATTTCCTTGTTGTGGTGACACAATCACAGAAGTCCGCCACGAAGGGGAAATGTGGATTACTATGTGTCATTGAAACGTGGCCATTGCACGACCAAAGCGTCACGGAGGTGGCGTCAGGGCCCGCGTCAGGCCAAGCGTCAGGGCCCGCTGCGTCAAGCGGGCCCGCTGCGGTCCAGGGCCCGCGCCGTCTAGGGGCCGCGCGTCAGGCCCCGCTGCGTCAGGGCCCGCTGGTCAGGGCCCGCTGCGTCCAGGCCCCGCTGGTCAGGGGCGCCGCTGCGTCAGGGCCCGCTGCGTCAGGGGCCGCGTCAGGGCCGCTGCGTCAGGCCCGCTCAGGGCCCGCCTGGCGGTTCACCAGGGGCCGTGGTCAGGGCCCGCGTCCAGCCCGCTGCGGTCAGGGCACGCGTCAGGGCCCGCTGCCGTCAGGGCCCCGCGTCAGGGCCCGCTGCGTCAGGGGCCGCGCGTCAGGGCCCGCGTCAGGGCCCGCTGCTTAGCGTGGAGCCTGGTCTCGAGCATCAAATCCAGCCAACTACAAATACAAAGCTTTCAGAAGGAATCGCTTGTCGAGACGCTCAAGAATCGCCCGAGACTGTTGTCAGTTTCCAATATAACAATGTATGCTGTTAGATGTCTAGTTATCCTGTGCTGTTATGGTGGCGGCTTTCCAGCCAATGATAAACTTGGGCACTACTCTCCGGCAAAATGGTTTAACCCAATGTGCCCGAGCGGTGTTCACAGTTCAAGTTGATTTATTGACTGAGTTAAGCCTTAACCCAGACAATAATCAACTTAGGGTTTGACACGTAACCAACGCTTAGGGTTTGGCACAAGTTCAACACAGACATTTGGGCCACAAATCTGCTGTTTTGTCATAACTTAGCTCTTTTTATCCCGGAGAGTCCACTGACCTGTCTCCAGGGAGTCCACTGACCTGTCTCCAGCGGAGTCCACTGACCTGTCTCCCGGAGAGTCCACTGACCTGTCTACAAGGGAGTCCACTGACCTGTCTCCAGGGGAGTCCACTGACCTGTCTCCCAGTGGGAGTCCACTGACCTGTCTCCCTAGGGGAGTCCACTAACCTAACTCCAGCGGAGTCCACTGACCTGTCTTCCAGGGGAGTCCACTGACCTGTCTCCCAGGGGAGTCCACTGACCTTGTCTCCCAGGAGGAGTTCCACTGACCTGTCTCCCAGGGGAGTCCACTGACCTGTCTCCAGGGGAGTCCACTGACCTGTCTCCAACGGGAGTCCACTGACTTGTCTCCAGGGGAGTTCACTGACCTGTCTCCAGGGGAGTCCACTGACCTGTCTCCAGCGGAGTCCACTGACCTGTCTCCCAGGGAGTCCACTGACCTGTCTCCAGGGGAGTCCACTGACCTGTCTCCAGGGGAGTCCACTGACCTGTCTCCAGGGGAGTCCACATGACCTATTCCGCGGAGTCACTGACCTGTCTCAGGGAGTCACTGACCCTGTCTCCCGGGGGAGTCCACTACACCTGTCTACAGCGGAGTCCACTGACCTGTCTCCCAGGGGAAGTCCACTGACCTGTTCCAGCGGAGTTCACTGACCTGTCTCCGGAAGTCCATGACCTGTCTCCCGGGGAGTCCACTGACCTGTCTCCAGGGGAGTCCACTGACCTGTCTCCCGGAGAGTCCCACTGACCGTCTCCAGGGGAGTCGCACTGAACCTGTCCTTCAGCGGAGTCCACTGAAACCTTTCTCTTAGGGGAGTCCACTAACCGTAACTCCGCGGAGTCCCACTGACCCTGTTCTTCAGGGGAGTCACCTGACCTGTTCCGGGAGTCACTGAACCTGTCTCCCGGGGAGTTCACTGACACTGTCCTCCAGGGGAGTCCACTGACTGTCTCCAGGGGAGTCCCACTGACCTGTCTCCGGAGAGTCCACTGACCTGACTCCAGGGGAGTCCACTGACCTGTCTCCAGGGGAGTCCACTGACCTGTCTCCAGGGGAGTCTCACTGACTGTCTCCAAGGGGGTCCACTGACCTGCTCCGAGAGTCCCACTGACCTGTCTCCAGCGGAGTCCACTAACCTGTCTCAGGTGAGTCCACTAACACTGTCTCCAGGTGAGTCCACTGACCTGTCTCCAGGGAGTCCACTGACCTGTCTCCAGCGGAGTCCACTGCTGGGCCAGCCGGATCAGCTCAGCGTCCCAGATCTGCAGGCCGAAGCTGCTACAGCTCGGGTCCGTCAGACGCAGCTCACAGTTCTGCAGCTGCCGGCCCTGACGCGTGCTGACGTCACGCGTCTTACACACCTGGAACAGACGCAGGAGACACGGCACTGCTGAGCAGGCAGACCTGCACGCAAACGGACACACGCATCACTCAGTAGGGGCTGCGGACGGTACATGTGAGGGCACTGCAACAGCCGTAATTGATGTTGTATGGCATCCATCAGCTGGCTTCGTAGTGCAACTTGATTGAAACTGCATACAATACTAAGTCAAAATCGATGTCGACACAAAACAATTGAGTCCAAATAGCCGTGCTGGTCGAATCGTCTCCTCTCACCCGTTTGAGCAGGGCCAGTAGGGAGCGGGTGACGGGCTGCACCTCTCACCCGTCTGAGCAGAGCCAGCAGGGAGCGGGTGGCGGGCTGCACCTCTCACCCGTCTGAGTAGAGCCAGCAGGGAGCGGGTGACGGGCTGCACCTTCACCCGTCTGAGCAGACTCAGCCAGGGAGCTGGGGCGAATGCGCCAGGAGGTGTGGGTTTGATTGTGTGTGTGGAGGGTTTCGCACGGGCTGCACCTCTCACCCGTCCTGAGCAGGGGGGCAGCGAGGGAGCGGTGACGGGGCTGCGGAGCGCGGCGGTGCGCTCTCGCGTCTGAGCAGGGCCAGGCCAGGGAGCGGGTGCACGGGCCTAGCACTCTCAGCGTCTTCAGCACTGGGACGCGAGCAGGGCAGCGGGTGAGGCGGCTGTAACCTCTCCCGTCCGAGCAATTGTGCCAGCAGGGAGTAGGGTGGGTACGGGCTGCCACCTCCGACCGATCTGAGGCGAGGGGCACGCAGGGGAGCGGCCTGTTGATGGGATTTGTTATACCCTCGTCACCGTCATGAGCAGAGCCAGCAGGGGCCGCGCGTGACGGGCGGGGCACCTCGTCACCGTTGAGAAGCCAGCAGGGAGCGGGTGACGGGATCGCACCACTCACGTCTGAGCAGGCCACAGGGAGCGTGACGGCCTGCACCTTCACCACGTCTGAGATAGAGCCAGGTCGCAGGGAGCTGGGTGAGGGGCTGCACGCTGGGCGGATGCGGTCAGCTGCGGGGCCAGCGCGCTGGCCGGTGGCGGCTGGTTCGTGTGTCGGGGGTACGACTCCACAGTTTGACCGGTACGGCCGGCTCGTCGCCAAGCGAGACGAGCGTCAATCTGTTCGCATTGCTACTCGCTCAAATGTCAGGTACGCAGAGGACTGCCGGCGAGGGAGCAGATACGGACGGGACGGACGGGGAGGGACGGGAGGGACGCGGGAGGGACGGGGAGGGTAGGGGGGACGTGGGATGGGATGGGGAGGGACTGGACGGGACGGGGAAGGACGGGAACGGGGGGAGGCCGGGGAGGGACGAGAAGGAACGGGAAGGACCGGCGGGAGGGACGGGGAGGGACGGGGAGGCGACGGGAGGACGGACGGGACGGAGGACGTGAGGGACTGGGGGAGGGAACTGGGGAGGAGGGAGAGGAAGGGAGGACGGCGAGAGGGAAGGGAGAGGACGGGCGAGGGACGGGGTAGGGACGGGGAGCGGACGGTGAGGGACGGAGGGACGGGGAGGGAGGGGGGGACGGGAGGGACGGGCGAGGGAGGACGGGACGGGGAGGACGGGGAGGGACGGTCAGAACAGTCGAGAGGGATAGAACTGGGAAAAGGAGGGGTGGGGCGCGAACAGTGATGCGGCCGGAGCGGACTTAAATCAGCACTATATCAGAAACGCAACGCAGGAAAGACAGAAATATGCAGGGAAAGAAAGAGAGGACGGGCGGGTTTCGGGTCGATACGGGATCGAGACGGGTCGAGAGGCGACGGGGCCGGGCGGGCGGGATGGGACGGGAACGGACCGGGACGGGACGGGGACGGGGAAGGCGACGGGGACGGGACGGGGACGGGACGGGGACGGGGACGGCGGACGGGGAACGGGGCGGGGAGGGACGGGGACGGCGGGGACAGGGGAGACAGGGACGGGTATGGACGGGATCTTCGTGGACGCGACCTCGGGACGGATCTCGGAGACGTGATCTTCGGGACGCGATCTCGGGTATACGGATCGGGACGGGACGGGCCGGGACGGGACAGAATGAAGGAGTAGGGGGTCATTTAGCCGGGAACTCACTGGTGGCCTGCAGCCCGTAGTTCTCATCACCGTCGGTTGGCTGGCATTCGGGTGAATCACTTGGGGCCTTGGACCAGCAGCTGCGAACAAAAACACAAACATGATTAGAGACCATGCAATTAAACGGAAACTCACACAGACCGAGAGGTAACGCAGAGCACGATAATATCAGGACACAGCTCATAACACAGGCGTGCATAACAGTGCTGCTAACTTCTGTCGCTGTTGCCCGTCGACGTACTATGCTGGTTGATCATCGAGCAGTAAT
The DNA here is from genome assembly GCA_014673585.1 of Semibalanus balanoides. NCBI lineage: Eukaryota > Metazoa > Arthropoda > Thecostraca > Balanomorpha > Balanidae > Semibalanus > Semibalanus balanoides. The sequence continues at coordinate 57,462 of VOPJ01014741.1, read as the reverse complement.
AGTTACAACGGCACCAACTCGTGTCCCACGGAGGAACACGTAGGGTCCGATCGCCGACCGTCGCTTCACACCGGTCCGGCGCGCCACGTACCCGTGTCTGCCACGTGTGACGCCACGTACCCGTGTCTGCCACGTGTGACGTCACGTACCCGTGTCTGCCACGTATGACGCCACGTACCCGTGTCTGCCACGTGTGACGTCACGTACCCGTGTCTCCCACGTGGAACAGGCCAGCCTGGATGGCCACGTGGCGCTGACTTCCCCAGCTGGCCACGTTGATGGTGTCATCGACCGAGTCTCTCAGTGTGAAGGAGAGCACGGAGAAGGAGGTGAGAGGATCTGTCCGTGAGATCAGGAGGAGGGCACGGTCACAGCTAGGGGCAGGGTACGGCATCTCATCCACAGCTGCTAGTGGCATGACATTGTTATCAATACCGTCGCTTTCCTTATGTATTTTTTAGTGACATTGGTTTCAGTTAAACCATTCGTAACATAAACGTCAAGAGTGTTTGCGGCTCAGTCTAATGTGCATCACTAGAAACCGGGATCCGAGGATAGTGGTCAGTGGTGAATGGGCAGTAGTCACTGATCGTCCGTGTTCAGTAGTCAGTCTCAGCGGTCTCAGCGGTCTCAGCGGTCTCAGCGGTCTCAGCGGTCTCAGCGGTATCAGCGGTGTCAGCGGTATCAGCGGTCTCAGCGGTCTCAGCGGTCTCAGCGGTCTTCAGCGGTCTCAGCGGTCTCAGCGGTCTCAGCGGTCTCAGCGGTCTCAGCGGTCTCAGTGGTCTCAGTGGTCTCAGCGGGTCTCAGCGGTCTCAGCGGTTCTCAAGGCGGTCTCCAGCGGTCTCAGTGGTCTCAGCGGTCCTTAGCGGTCTTAGTGGTCTCAGTGGGGCTCAGTGGTCTCAGTGGTCTCAAGCGGCTCAGCGGTTCAGCGGTTCTCAGCGGTCTCAGCGGTCTTCAGCGTCTTCAGCGGTCCCAGCGGTCTCAAGCGGTCTCAGCGTCTCAGCGTATCACAGCGGTCTCAGCGGTCTCAGCGGTCTCAGCGGTCTCAGCGGTCTCAGCGGTCTCAGTGGTCTCAGTGGTCTCAGTGGTCTCAGTGGTCTCAGCGGTCTCAGCGGTCTTAGTGGTCTCAGTGGTCTCAGTGGTCTCAGTGGTCTCAGTGGTCTCAGTGGTCTCAGCGGTCGGTAGTGTTTTGACTCACCCCGTTTGCTGGGCAGCACCTTGGGGTCCTGCTTGGCGATGACCAGCGCGGCCAGACTGCAGGCATCACTCAGGCTGGGCCCGAGCCCGGCTATGGTGGTGGTACCGGCGGACGTCATGGTGAGCCGCGCACTGCAGGTCACTGCAGGTCCACTGCGGTCCTGCGGGTTACTGGCGGGTTACTGTGGGTTACTGCGGGTCACTGTGGGTTTACTGCGGTCACTGCTGGTTCACTGGCGGGCTACTGCGGGTTCACTGCGGGTCACTTGCAGGTTTACTGCGGGTCGCTGCGGGTTTACTGCGGGTTTACTGACTGTGGGTTACTGCGGGTTACTGCGGGTTTACTGGTAGTTACTGTAGGTTACACTGCGGGTCACTGTGGGTTACTGCGGGTCACTCGGGTTACTGCAGGTTACTGTGCCCGGGTTACTGTGGGTCACTGCGGGTTACTGCGGGTCACTGCTGGTCACTTGCGGGTTACTACGGGTCACTTGATCGGTTCTGCGGGTCACTGTTGGTTACTGCGGGTCACTGCGGGTTACTGCGGGTTACTACGGAATACTGCAGGTTACTGTGGGTTACTGCGGGTTACTGCGGGTTACTGCGGGTCACTGTGGGTTACTGCGGGTTACTGCGGGTTACTGCGGGTTACTGTGGGTTACTTGGGGTGGGGTTCTGCGGGTTATGTAGGTTATGTGGTTTACTGCGGGTCAATGTGGGTTACTGCGGGTTATGGGGTTACTTGCAGGTTTATGCCGGGTGTACTGTGGGGGCACTGCGGGTTACTGCGGGGGTTCACTGCTCGGTCATATTCCTGGGGTTACTAGGTCATGCGGGTGTAACTGCGGGTCGGGGTGTCTGGTTACTGCGGGTACTGCGGGTTACTGCGGGTCTCTGGGTACGGAATACTGCAGGTTAGGCTGTGGGGTTACTCGGCGGGTTACTGGGAGGCGGTTCTGGGGCATGTGGGTTCATGCGGGTTACTGTAGGTGTGGCTGGGGGGTTACTGACGGGCTGCGGGTTATTGCGGGTTACTGTGGGTTAACTATGTTGGTTACTGCTGGTCACTGCCGGGTTACTGCGGTTACTGCAGGGGTTATGCAGGTTATGCAGGTTCTGCGGGGTCACTGGGGTTAGCTGGGGTGCTGCGGTTACTGCGGGTTATGTGGGTTAACTGTGGTTATGGCGGGTCATGCGGGTACTGACGGGTTACTGCGGGTCACTGCGGGTCTGCGGGTTACTGTGGGTATTACTCGGGGTGGGGTTACTGCGGGGTAACCCGGGTTGGACTGCGGGTACTAGGGCACTAATGGGGCGGGTTACTGGGGTCACTGCGTCACTGGCGGGTCACTGCGGGTTTACTGGGGCGGGTTACTGCGGGTTATACGGGTACGTGCTGGTTACTACGGTCACTGCGGTTACTGCGGGTACTGTTGGTTAGCTTGGGCGGGTACTGCGGGGGTTTCTACTGCGGGTTACTACGGAGGACTGCAGGTTACTGTGGTTTACTGCGGGTTACTTGCGGGGGTTACTGCGGGCTGTGGGGTTCTGGCGGGTTTACTGGGGTTACGGGGGCGGGTTTATGTGCGGTCACTGCGGGTTACTGGGGTCGCTGCGGGTTGACTCGTGGTATGTGGGTTACTGTGGGGTTACTGTGGTCCTGGGTGGGTACTGCAGTCATGGGGTTACTGCGGGTGCACTGCGGGGACCTGGGGTCGGCTGCGGTTCCGTGCGCGGGGTTCTGTGGGTTACTGGGCGTCACTGGGGTTGCTTGCGGGTGACTGCGGCTCACTGCGGGCTTCTGGGGTGGGTTTGGGGGTTGACTGCGGGTCACTGCGGGTTACTGCGGGTCACTGCGGGTTACTGCGGGTTATTGCGGTTTACTGCGGGTCACTGCGGTTTACTGCGGGTCTTGCGGCGGTTACTCAGTTAATGTTGGTTGACTGCGGGTCTGGTTGCGCAAGGCTGCCAATGGGGCATAAGCCATTCATGGGCCGAATTGTGACGGTGTTGTATCGGGTGGGGTTAGTTTTGCTGTTCGGGTGATTTGTAATCAAATTAAGCAGCCTGTTATCAATCATGATGTAACTGTAAGGCGTACTACACCTACTACCACCACCACCGACCCGATACTTGGCCCAGGATGGGAGGTCTCTATAGAAGCAATTACCGATAGGGACTACAAAACGACCAGATTAGCAAACGAGCCCATTGTGCTCCGAAACCATTGGACCTATTTGAGTGATGGGTGAATGGGTAAATTCTTGAAAAAGGCTCTTTTTTATATAATTTTCCACTCTTTTTCCTGATTTTCAGTCTGAATTTTCAACTCTCCACCCTGGCTTTAAAGCAATCCTGGGACACTGCGGCACAACTGCAAAATGGGCGCAAATTGACCAAAGGTGTTGGCGCGCCCTTAAACCCCAATAAACAAAGCACGACCGCAAACTTTTTTGGAGGTGGGGTCACTTGACCTGACCAGATCCGACACGATACTCAAATTTTAACACAATGAGTGGAAAGGATTAATGATAAGTTTAATTAAATTTGGCGGCGCTACGCGCAGCCGCTTCTTCGTAATCTGGAGAAAACCGCGGGGGGTCAAGCACCTCCCTCCTAATGAGACGCGGGTTTAGTCAAATATAAATGGAAAAAAGTGGACCAAAACTTGTATTACAAATTTGCAGGCAAGCCCATGCTCTGAGGCCTTGAAACCGCTCTCGTGATTTATTTACCATTCGATCCGGCGTTGTTCAAAACGGTGCCGTAGAGGATTTTATGCAGATTGGTCCACTTAAAGTGGACCAAATTGGACCAGTCCAAAGCCATACAAAACCGTTGCAGACGAGCCCATGCTCCAAAACTGTTGGAGCGATCTGGACGATTTCTTCACCATTCGATCCAGCGTGGTTCAAAACGGTGCCGATTAAGATTTTATACAGATTGGTTCCACGTATAAAATCCCAAACGGCACCGTTTTCGACCACGCCAGATCGAATGGTGAAGAAATCGCCCAGATCGGTCCCATAGTTTCGAAGCATGGGCTGGTCTGCAACGATTCTGGACGGTTTTGGTACACTCTGGTCCACTTAGAGTCGAACAATCTGTATAAAATCCATAGGCGTACCCAAGGGGGGGGGGGCAAAAGGGGCAATTGCCCCCTGAAGTCATACGTGCCTTGGCAATTGGGCCCTTGGGTGAAATGGGCCAGCGAGAAAGGTGGGTAAGAGAACACGCGAAGGCGTGATCACTTTTAGAGTGGTGGTTAGAGCATCAGGGCTCTTCAGAGGGTTTCAGAGGTTGTTGAGGTCCAGAGTAAACCAAAGGGGCGACAGAGTGCAGCATCAGCGGCCAGAGTGTCTTCGCTAAGCGTGGGCAAGGGAGGGCCTCAGGCGGTCAGAGTCATAGGCGTACCAAGGGGAGGGGGCAAAAAGGCAATTGCCCCCCTGAAGGTCTGTGCGTGCACCCTTGACCCATGTGCCCCCTTTGGAATTAGGGCCCCCTATTTCCAATCTAAAGACCACGCAAAAGCGTGGTATTCAGAGAACTTCAGTTTTTTTTCCGAGGTTCTATGCGTCAAAGGGCCCCTCAGGCGGCTCTGGGGTTCCATGGATGCAGAGCAACCAAGGCCTTTGGAGCATCAACTGGACCCCACACATTTGGCTAGTGCGGCCAGAGACGCAGCCAGACCTTCGACAAGGGGGCACGGCATCCCATGGGCCCCCTCATTAAAGGCCCCCCGAAAAATGTTGCGAAAATAAAAAAATCCCGGATTTAGGCCACTATATTTTGCAGGGCCTCAAAAAAGTCGCAAAAAGGAACGTCGCCGACCATTTTTAGTGAAAAGTCGGTCCATTGGGGGGCACATGCACCCTGTGCCTGCTAGGGGTGCCTCAGTGCACGAAATAGGGCCTGCGCCCACGGTGCTCTTACACAATTTCGCCGTATTTCGTCGGTATGGCAAAATAAGGCGATTTTTTTTTTGGGGGGGGGGAATATACCTGGGGTCCCCTAAAAAATAATGTTTTTGTGATTTTTTTCGGAAAAAAAGGTTGAAAATATGTCCCTCTAGAAATAAAGTGGGCCAAATCCGATGACTTTTTGTAGTGGAGTTACCTTGTGCCCCCGACCGAAATTCCCCTCCCCCCCTGAAGCAAATCCTGGGTACGCCACTGATCAAATCTAAATCGGCATCATTTTGGAACACGCCGGATCGAATGGTGAAGAAATCCCGAAGATCGGTGCATGGTGTCGGAGCATGGGCTCGTCTGCAACAGTTTTTGATGGTTTTGGTCCAATTCGGTCCACTTAGAGTACAGTCAGACCAATCTGCATCAAGTCCAATACGGCACCGTTTTGGACCATGCCGGATCGAATGGTGAAGAAATCGCCCAGATCGGTCCCATAATTTCGAAGCATCGGCTCATTTGCTAATCTGGTCGTTTTTAAAACCCTCCCGCTCATTACTTACCCCCCCCCAGGCCTGATCGAATGATGAAGAAATCGCCCACATCAGTATTCGGTACCGTCCCATGTTTCGGGGAATGGGCTCTTCTGCAACAGTTTCCGTTTTTGGTGGGTTTGGTCTAATTTCTCATCCATGGTCTAATGTGGTCCAATCAGTTTGAAACACAATCCGGCACAATTTCAGACCACGCCGGATCGAATAGTTAAGAACTAACCTAGATCAGTCCTATAGATTCGGAGCATTGGCTCGTTTGCAATGTTACTTAAAATGTTAATTTAATTTGGAGCACTTCGGGTGGGCCAAACTATATTAAACTCAAAACCGTTTCACACACCACTTGGAATCCAATGCTAAAAAAATCACACAAATCGGTCGAGTAGTTTCGGAGCATGGGCTTCTCGGGCTCGTCTCCTTATGTTATTTGGTCGTTTTTTTAGACCCTCCGAGCTCCGTGTACACGAGTCACGAAACCAAGTCTAACCGCAACTAGGTTAATATACCTTTTGTGAAAGGCGATAATTTGTAAACGTAAGTCACGATTATTTACCATATACCTAAATAAAACATCTTTTCGGTACTGTTCGAGCAACAAAAACGTTGTGAAGCCGTGAAGGCCATCGGCAAGAAAACGACGCGGTACGAGGAAAGGTTCATAGGACGAAAGATGGAATTAGAGTCAAGTGAAGAATTCACCTTATCGCATTCAAAACATTTATATTAATTGTAAAAAGTTGTTCCAAGCATGCAAACCAGGAATGCTTTCATACGGCTTCAGTTGCAATGTTTGAATCACGGTTGCTGTTTGTTGATGTCACGGCCGGTTCAAGGCGTTGTTTACCTTTCTGCTATTCATTTATGGCACAAGAGCTATAAGTATTTGTTTAAAAAATGTTCTTGTTAATCTTCGGACCTATTTCGTAATGCACTACTACCATTCAACATTAGCGTGATCCCGTTCCTGAATGTTACTTCACAGCATGGGTGTAACTTTGATGTAAATTGGGGTTGTAGCTACAACCACAATAACTTGGAAATTTAACATTACGTCTATGACGTGATGTAGTGCAAATGGGGCTCTTAACAGCTCAGTGCAACCCTAATGCGAGCCCGGCCGGCCGATGGGGCACTGCCTTGCGTGAGGATGCCATGTGAAACGACGGGATATTACATAACGACCGTCCCAAATATATTGCAGGAGCCTTCCAAAACAAGGTCTCAGATGATAGGCAAGGTCCATATCTAACCTCCGTGACCATAACCAGAACCGTGACCATTGACATGTCCTTGGAGGTCAAATTCGAGGTCAAGTGACGGGGTGCCGCATAACGTCCAGAATTTATTACCGGATCCTTTTCAAAGTGGTCTCAGATGATAAAAAGGTCTGTATCTAACGTCTTTAACCATACACAGTACAAACGAAAGTTTGAACAAGCGAGACGAGGTCAAACGACTGTGTTGGGGATTCTCTGCAGTCTTATTTTTTACTATTATTATTATTGGGGTAGGTATCCCAGATTGGCCTGATCTCAAGGTAAACAATGACGCCTGAAGAGATAATATAACATAAAAGGCTAAAATACGCAATGTATACCATCATTTCTATCGATTGGTGTTTGTCGTGTTTTGGTCTTTGTGTTTACTCAAATCCTATTCGTCGCAGATTTAAATATCATAGTTATGAGGCAAGATTAAATGGTACATGATACTAACGTTAAAATGTTTTGTTACCTTAAAGAGACACGACATTCATGCGTACAAAGTCAATTTGTGATGGTCAATCCATTGCATATTTTTTGGATTCTCAGTCTTCCAAAATTTTACATTTGGCGCGTCAGTCCAACCAGGTGCGTTGGCTCGGCTTCGCTAGGTCAGATGAGCACGCTCACAGTCAAGATGAGTCTCCCGGCGGTGCGTGCTCCGTGCGCTAAGATCAGATACATTACCATCACGTCAGAATAGGTTCTCCGGCCCCGGTGCGTGTCTCGCCGCTAAGGTCAAGATGAGCACCTCACTCAGATGAGTCTCCCGCCCCGGTGGTGGCTCCGCTCGCTAAGTCAGATGAGCACTTCACTGTCAAGAATGTAGTCCCCCTCCCGGTGCGTGCTCCGCTCCTAAGTCGATGAAGCATCACGTCAGATGAGTCCCCGCCTCCCGGCCCCGGTGCGTGCTCCGCTCGCTAAGTCAGATGAGCACCTCACGTTAGATGAGTCCCCGCCTCCCGGCCCCGGTGCGTGCTCCGCTCGCTAGGTCAGATGAGCACCTCACGTCAGATGAGTCCCCGCCTCCCGGCCCCGGTGCGTGCTCCGGCTTCGCTATGGATAGATGAGCCACCTCACGTCAGATGATCCCGCCTCCGGCCCCGGTGCGTAATTCCGCTTCGCTAAGTCAGATGAGCACCTCACGTTAGAATGAGATTCACCCCGCCTCCCACCCGGTGCGTGCTCGTGCTAGGCTCAGTGAGCACCTCAGTAGTGAGAATTGCCATTGAGAAGATTTTAGTATTCATATCCGCACTCCGGCCCCGGTGCGTGCTCCGCTCGCTAGGTCAGATGAGCATCTCACGCCAGATGAGTCCCCGTCTCGCCTCGTGGGTAGGCAGACACGCCAGACAACCATCACCCAGACAAAAAGGCGGACCGAAAGACTAATGGTAAAATAAATGGATAAACGGCCGACAGACAGACGGGCAAACCAAGAGACCAGAGACGAACAAAGAAATGAGACAGACAGATACAAACTGATGGACGAAAAAAACAAACAGACAGATTGACAGACTCACAGGCCTCCGTTTGATGCCGAGAACGTTTGCGAGACGTCCGAGACGCTAACATAAGTGTACGAAAGCAGTGTCGTCACTGATGACTGATTGATGTTATGTGGTTTGACCGTACTGTGCATTTCCCGATGACAACTGTTCGCCTCACGGTTAGATCGACTTCTGTCCACTAGCCCTCCTCTCAACCAGCGCCCGCCCACCGGCCAGCATTCTACAACACAAACTGTTGAATCGATATACAGATAGTATATTTAATATTTCCACAGCGTGACAATGACAATGCAATGCGACAGTACCACTCAGCCAGAGACCTCATCTCTTCCCGCCGCGCCCCTTTCCAGCAGCACCGCCACCACGTCCCTTGCCAGCTCCACGTCCAGATTTACCCGGCCCCTTGCCGTCCTTGCCAGACTTCTTCATCGCCCTCAGGTCCTTCTTCATCCTGGGGTCCACCACCTTATACCGTCCCTTCACACCGGCCGGCCGAATCGCCCGCTTGCCCGACTGCGACGACTTCTTCGCCACCACGTACTTGATTTCCTCCTTCTTCTTAGTACTCAGCGCACGGGCGTATATCTTCTTCAGCTCACGCGCCTTCTCCATGGTGGTGCTGTCATCCTTGTCCATCACGCCCTCAGCACGCTTCTTGGCCTTATCCATCCGCTTATGCAGGCGGCGCTTCTTCCGGGCCTTGGCCTCGGCCACCTTCTTGATCGGGCGCGCGTCCACCTCCTTCATACGCTGCCTGTACTCCGCGAGCAGCGCCGGGTCCAGCTCCGGCATCCAGCGCATGTGCCGCTTTTCGTCGTCCACGAACCACGCCGGCAGGTTCACGTCGTCGAACGCGTAGCGGTTGTAGCTCTCGTCCACGATGTCGCGACGTGCCTTCTTCGAGTGGATCAGCATCGAGCCCAGCGTCAGGCCCTCCGCGTCCAGCTTCACCTGGCGCTTCTTGGGCGCTGGGGAGCCGGAGACGGCGGCGGCCGCGGCCAGCGCGCGCTTCCGTCCTTTCCGTCCCTTGCCGCGCGGGGCGTCGTCGTCAGAGTCGCCGTCCGAGCTGCTGTCCGACTTGGCGTCGTCGTCGTCGTCGCTGGCACTGTCCTCCGCGTCCTCGCCCTCGCTGTCGCTGTCAAACTTTGATTTCGTTTCTTTATCTGCTGACTTTGACTTCTGTTTGGATGTTTGTTTATCTTCCTTTGCAGCGTTTTCTTCTGGCTTTCCTTTCTTGCTGAAGAGAGTCCCACCCTTTGCCTCGTGTATCTTCAGCGCCTGTTCCAGTTCGAAGTCTTCGTCTGCTTCGTCTTCAATTGACTCAAACACATCCTTATCGAACCACAGTTCGGCTTTGCGAGCCCGACGCTCGATATTCGAGGCCTTCTTTCCCTTGGCAAGTTCAATGTCATCCACCAGCAGCTGGGGCTCTTCCTCGAACTCCTCTTCATCCACATCTGAACCGCCGTCTCCCTTAGCATCCAGTCCAAGACCATCAGGACCTTCATCTTCATCATCTACCCACTGCAGATCGTCCTCGTCGACCCGCTCTGCTAGGTTCGGATCAAAGTTCCCCATCGCGTCTCGAGGTGTGACACCACGGTCGAACGATCTAACCCTAGGAACGTCATCGTCTTCCGGCACCTCTTCATCCATCGGGATGTCGTTAACATCCGCGTCTAGCAGATGCGCCTTACTGGGATTCTTCACGTCACGCAGAGCAAACAGGTCCTGTTCGGATTGTTCCACCCTGCCCTCCGTCGAATAGCCCGACACCCGCAGCTTCTGCAGGATCTTCCTCCTCTCCGTGAGCAGCTTCTTCCGCTTCTTCTTTGCTTCGGTGTGCTGCTGAGCCTTCAGATCAGCTATCTGCTGATCAATTTTAGCCAACTCAGTTTCCTCGCCTTCTTCTGGCTCCTTCACCTCCGGCACTTCCTCCTCTTCCTTCTTCTCCAGTAGCTCTCTCAGTTTCTTCCGCCACTTGATGAGTGCCTTGATCTCAGCCTTGCCAAGAACCTTGATATCCTCGCAGTTAGTGCGGATTTCATCGGTGGTAAGCGCGTGGTTCGCAATGACGTCCGTGTCGATGACGATCTTTGTCGCCGCTTGCAGCATCTCCAGGTGGTTCGGCTTGCTGATATACTCGGATGCGTTCAGGACGTTGTAAACAGTGTCCTCGCCGTCGGCGTATCCCACGGCCTTCTCCTTCTTCATGGGCCGTCCGAGCACCACCTGCGCGGGCTTCTCTTCATTCAGCTCGCCGAACACGTACTTGGAGTTGAGGAACTTGGGATCGATCTTGTCTGGCGCTTTGTAGCCCTGGCAGACGACGAAGATCTCGGCAGACTCGTTTCGCGACGCCTGCGGCTTGGTGGCGTGCACCTTGTTGAAGAACATCTTGAACACCCAGATGAGCGCGTGGTAGTCCTTGGAGCGGAACACCTTGGTGACGAACCAGCCGCCCTTGCGCAGAAACTCGGTGGCCAGCGCCAGCGCCGACAGGGTCAGCTCGGCCTGCTTGAAGGCGTCGTGCAGCCAGGACTTGCCGACGTTCGGCGCGCCGTCGTTCATCACCACGTCCGCCTTCCACGTCTTCAGCTCGCGCTTCAGCACCTGCCGGCACTTGTCCGTCGTGATGTCTTCCTTCAGCGCGATGCAGTTGGGGATGGGCTTGATGGGCGCGATGTCGACGCCGACGCATATGGCCGAGTGTGCCATGTTGTGGCGCGCCACCTGCATCCATGATCCGGGCGCGGCGCACAGGTCCAGCACCACACGCGCCTTCTGCAGGAACTCGAACTTGCGGTTCAGCTGGATCAACTTGAAGGCAGAGCGAGCGCGGTAGCCGGTCTCTTTGGCCAGGAAGTAGAACTTATCCTTCCGCTGCTTCCCCGTCTGGTGTTTGACACCCATGGTGGACGGCTAGTGTGTGGCCCTGAAACAGAACAGCACAAATAAAACCGGAGAAAATGGCTACCAGTGTGCAACAAATACAGTATGAACCAGGGTTGGCGTATCACTACCCACAGGCCAGCACAGCTGCACTTCTGCAGGCATTTTTTTTGCTTTCATTTGATTGTTACGACAAATGTGGCAAAGATGACAAAAAGATGTCATCCAAATAGCAAATGCGTAGACATTGAATTTGATCGAGCTAGAATCGTGAATGAGCATATAACTAAGCAAAAATAGATGTCAAATCTGAAAACAGCGTAAAAAAATGTCCTATAAACTACTAAAAAATGGCATCTTAGGTCATCATCGGTCATTGACCTCAGTTGACCTCTGAAAAGTTTAACTGAGGTCACGATCTCGGTGGAAACCATAAATGGCACCTGGTTAGACCTGTGCATATGCTCCTGAACAAGACACACTCGGAAACTGCACAAGTTACAAGCATCGATACTACGGAACACCAGGTGAGCCTGACATGACCTTGAGAAACAGGTCATAGGTCACGGGTCATGCGGGGGTATAATTTATAAATTGTCAGAGCATTTGTCATTTTGTTCAAAAGTAAAGAACCGGTAGTTTTATCGCAATCAGTTGATAACTACGCGAGGTATTCCCGAAGCACTGAGGGGTGGCATCCCCCTACCCGGGCGAGGGTTTTAGTGGCGTTTAGCCTGTTTAGGCGAGACAAACGTCTCATTTATTAACTACATAATATAAATAATGCTGGGGAATTATTCGTTACTAATTTTAATATTCATAGGGATAGTAGGGTTGTCATAGGGCTTGCTAAATTATATTTTGGACTTCCATAATTATAAAATTGAAAGTTATGGTTAGACAATGTCCATTTCATGAGCTACTAGATTTCCCATTTAACTATCTCTAATCTTGAAACGACATAATGTTTGCTATAGCTGGTCACTTTTGTGGCTGTTACCTTCAGCTAAGTCAAGGTTGGAGTCGATTTCGGAGTCGGAGTCGACTCCAGAGGGTAGAAGTCGGAGTTCCCTGAAAACCGATCGACTCCGCAGCCCTGATTATGATGTTGCTCAACTATGTTATGTTCATAGTTGCCATGCTTTTTCAATCCAGCAGATCATCCTCTTCCTTAGCTCAGTGACAAATATATAATTCAGGCAAGGAGAAGGGGAGGGGGGGGGGCCATGCAGCAAATAGTAGGTCTCTTTCACTTTGATGGACACCTTCAAACCTTGGTGGTACCTCCTACTCATCAAACAATACCTCTCTGGAGGCTACCTCAGCCCAATTAATGTCATCATGGGCCATCTCAAGACCAAAGTGGGCCCCTGCCCCCTATAGAGGTCGGAGCGAGCCCTCTGGAGGCCAGAGTAGGCCCTCTGTAAGCCACAATGGTTGCTTAGTTAGCCTACCTCAGTTACAGGGTCAAATTACGAAGCTCTCAATGACCTCATCATTGGATGGATATGTCCCTCGAGTGACCCTCGTCGCAGTATTGAACTGCTCGGAAACCTGTTGACGCATGTATGCAACTGGAAACCATCTCACCTTGCTATGAGAAACTTTAACCCTCGCTAGGGTAGGAAGGGGTGGATGCCACCCCCTCGGTTTTTGGTAAATAACTCCAGTGTTATCAACCGATCACGATGAAACTTTTAGCACTCTACTTTTGAACAATTCGGCAAATATTCTGAAAATTTCCAACTTCCAGCTTTCATGACCAGTGACCTATTACCTGTTTATCAAGGTCATGTCAGGCGCAACTGGCGTTCTGCAGTGAACTCACAAGTATCCATCTTTGTTACATGTGTAGTTTCCGAGTGTTTGTTGTTCATAAGCATATGCACAGATAAACCGATAACCTCCGATGACATCAGATGATTTTTTGGGCTTCTGGCTGTTTCTAGGACAATTTGTGACGCTGGTGACGCTGGTTTAAAATCTGGGACCTATTTTATGCAACTATATGATCCACTGGGGTCATGCACTTCCATAGGTCAATTAAGGTCACTGACCTCAGATGACCTGACATGACCTATTTGGAAGTTATGTTCTTTCACTATTTTGATTTGACCAGTATTCAATTTTCACACATTTTCGATTTGATGACGTTTGGGTCATTGGCATGACCTCAGAGGTCACATGTTGACCCAGGACTTTCAAATTTAGTGTCAATGGCTTCCTCTAGTCACACGCAATACGGCTCGTTTTTTAATCGAAGCTCTAGCTCAAAGAGGGGCGAAACGCCAGAGGGGGGTCCGTACCAACCCCCTACCCGGACACGCAGTGGAATCGCCCTACCCAGGCGAAGGTTAATGTTCCACACATCGACTAGGATCTGAAACTTTCGTATGGATCAGCCTTTCACTTCTTTCATACCCTTCTCGAACTGATTGATGACTGCTACCTAAGCTAACATATCAGGGAACCAGGCCCAGTGACCTTTCAAAGTCCCGAAAACGATGACGTAGGGTAAGCCCCCCGATACGTCCCGCCAGCTAGAGGGGGTCGTTTGGGGCAAATGTCGCCCCCCCCCGTCGCGGCTCAGAGGGGCCCCATTTCGGGTCTGAAAGGGGCCCATTTCGGGTCTGAGAGGGGCCCATCGTGGACTCGTGGGGCCCTCTGCCGATCTGAAGGGGCCCTCAGTCGGCTTGATGGGGCCCTCAGTCGACCTGAGGGGCCCCTCGGTCGGCATGAGGGGCCCTCTGCTGGTCTGAAGGGGACCCTCGGTCGGCTTGAGGGGGCCCTCGGTCGACCTGAGGGGCCCTCTGCCGGTCTGAAGGGGCCCTCAGTAGTCCTGAGGGGGCCCTCAGTAGTCCTGAGGGGGCCCTCAGTAGTCCTGAGGGGGCCGCTCAGTAGTCCCCTGAGGGGGCGCTCAGTAGTCCTGGAGGGGGCCCTCGGTCGGCAATGAAGGGTCCTCTGTCGGTCTTAAGGAGCCCTCTGTCGGTTTGAGGGCCCAGTCTGTCAGTCTGAGGGGCCCTCCGTTGGTCTTAGGGGGCCCTCTGTCGGTCTTAGGGGGCCCTCTGTCGGTCTTAGGGGCCCTCTGTCGGTCTTAGGGACCCTCTGTCGGTCTTAGGGGGCCCTCTGTCGGTTTGAGGGTCCCTCTATCAATTTGATGGGGTCTTATATAGGCCTCTGTTGGTTTGAGGGGACCCTTTGTCGTCCTGAGGAAGCCCTCTGTCGGTCTGAGGGGCCCTCAATAGGCCTGAAGGGTCCCTCGGTCTACCTAAGGGGGCCCCTCGGTCGGCATGAGGGGCCTTCTGTCGGTATAGGGGCCCTCTGTTGGTCTGGTCTGAGGGGCCCTCTGTAGGTCTGAGGGGCCCTCTGTCGGTTTGAGAGACCCTCAGTTAATCTGATGGGGTCTTAAATAGGCCTCTGTTAGTTTGAGGAGGCCCTATGTCGTTCTGAAGGGTCCCTCTGTCGTTCTGAAGGGGCCCTCTGTCGGTCTGAGGGGCCCTCTATAAGCCTGAGGGGGCCCTCGGTCGGCATGAGAGGGCCCTTGATCGGCAGGAGGTAACCTCTGTCGGTCTGAGGGGCTGTCTATTGGTCTGAGGGGGCCCTCTGTCGGCATGAGGCGCCCTCTGTAGGTCTGAGGGCCCTATGTGTGAATGAGTGGCTCACTGGTGGCCTGAGGGTTCCTCGGCCAGTTTAAAGGCCCCTTTTTACCTGACGGGGCCCTCTGTCAGCCTGAAGGGGCCCTCTGTCAGCCTGAGTGGCCTTCTGGTGGCCTGAGGGGTCCCTCAGCCAGCTTGAGGGGCCCTTTTGATCGACCTGACAGGAACCTCTGTCAGCCTGAGGGGGAACCTCAGTCGGTCTGAGGGGGTCTATGTAGGCCTGAGGGGCCCTATGTCGGCATGAGGGGCTCTCTAGTAGCCCGAGGGGCACTCTGGCCGCCTGAGTGAGCCCTCAATCAGCTTAAGGTGGCCCTTGGTCAGCCTGAGGGACCCTCAGCCGGCATGAGGGCGCCTGAAGGGGCCTTCTGACGGCCTGAGGGGAAGGTCGGCCTGAGGTGCCCCTTTGTCGGCCTGAGTAGCCCTCAGTCTGCAGCAGGAGGGTCCCTCTCTCGACCTCAGCCCTCAGGGGGCCTATAGTGGCTTGTGGGACCCTCGGCCAGGTTGAGTTGGCTTTAGTCAGGCCTGGCCTGAGGAGACCCTCTGTTTGTCTGAGGGGCTTTAAGGTCCCCCAGTCGGCCTAAAGGGGCCCTCATCGACTTCAGGGGTCCTCTGTTGGTCTGAGAGAGTCCTGACCAAATTAAGGAGACTCTTACTCAGCCTGTAGTGACTACACCCAGAATAAGAGGTTAAAATTGTGTTAGGAAAGTTAAAATATGTAGGAGGCCCTGCATTCATAAGGGGGGGTATGATGTATATGCCAAGGGGCCCATACATCACTGACTGCGGGAAATTGGCAATACAAATGATCTTTTGTCACACACCTGGTTTTGGTACTAGAATGGTTCTGCAAATACAGCACAATAAGGAGAATATACCTCTACCTCCCCTACTCCAAGAATACAGTTAACTATTTCATCACTAAGTTAACTATTGGGATATTCTGCAAGTTTCTAGACACTTTTCTGTACCCTGACCATACAATTTCTTCCCAGAGAGAATCTGTCATCACGGTCATAAATACTGTGCCGCCATCAAAGTCATGTCACATGACCATTTACATCGTGTCTTGTGACTAGAGCAGCAGTTTTAATGTCATAACCAAACCTAACCTAACCAATTTTGAGGTTGGGTCGATAAGCAGCCTCCAGTTTCACGAGGGGTTGAGTATGGTGTCTCCTTTACTGCCTTCTGCCGCCTTGGAAAATGTCTCCTTTTTCTTTGTTGATAATCATGTGAGGATTTGTCGCCCAAATGCGTTACCCAGAGATGCTCAATATCGCAGCTCTAAGGACAATCAGCTATTGAGTAAACAAAGTTTGGCGAAGGCGGCGTGAGGAAGCATTGAGATAGGTATTAATTATTAAAGCAAAAATTAGTTTAAGAGCAAAATATATCAGGGAACACGCCTGTAGTCACAAAACGTGATATTCTGTATTGATTGGTGGATATATTATAGGGATTCACTAATGACTTATTATGAGAAAATCGTTGGTACTGTAAAAAAAAGATTAACTAAACGAATTCACGTTTTTTGGGGGTCATCAGTCAATGCTTGGGGGCCACTTCGTGACTTCGGTGTGCTACCCCGTCGCAAAATACTGGCTGCGCCCCTTATCATATAATCATACCCACCTTTATGTATTGAACTCAGCGGGGTTACCCGCTCCGAAACGTATTAAAATAACGTTCCTTATGTTGAAATATTCAATTATTACGGTATTATTAATCACACATCACGCCACCTCACCACTCGCACGCGCACGATCTCGGGCTCGGGACGCTTTCGGGGCACAGATAACACACGTTTATGTTGGTAACAGTTGCGCAGCTTTTGTATTACATGATCACTGCCAAATTAAATAAATGCATTCTCCTGTCGCAGCTAGACTTCCTGTGCGATCATTGATTTGGACTTGCACCCGATCCCGAAATAAGTAAAAAATTAATGCTAAGGTGTTTTGACTATTAAATAAATTTTCTGTTTCTTAAATCAAAAGATAGCCAAAGTTACTTTGTTTTAGCTGATGGGGAAGGAGTGGCTTGTTTGTACAGATTCTGAGATCTCTTCATTTGGTAGCATATCCTTGATAGCAGTATTTTAGTGTTTGGAGCACAACATTCCAAAACAACAAACCGGCGTGAGATTTGTTCTCGATTTGTTATTGTTGTATCCCCTGTGGCTCAGAGGCCGTTATGTATATTTTTGTCATTTAATTAATTTAATATCGTAGTATATAAGGCCTTGATCGGTGTTGTGTGTGTGAATGTTTGTCCGCTGATAAGAGTGGGCTGTGAAGATACGTCTCAGTCTCGCTTTTATCTTATTGAACTCGAACTTTTACTCTGATTCTGATTATATTACACAGGTTGGTACTCTTGTCTCTTTGGACTCTTTTCTTTGGAGTCATCAAGCGACTTAATTTGAATGTGTTTGAATATCATTGTGTTAATTTCCATCACATTGTTATCAGTTATAGCATAGTTAAATACTTATCTAATTCATGTATTTTTTGTATCTAATCTAATTTCAATATCTAATTGCTTGCACACAAGTTCCTTGACACTATTCACAGCAGCCTGTTGTTCCAACATGTTACTTGGCTGACAAAATATAGGGAAGGAGATCCGCCAAGCCTCCTTGACCTGCTGTCCGCGCAGTCCGCAGATAGACAAGCGAATACCCCAAACTACCACCCTATATTTCAGATTTTATGTAAGTCCAAAATGGGGGTTATCTGGGGCATTAAATCATGCTGTCCCAGTTTCAGCTTGGTTGGAGTTATGGCTGCCAAGTTGTAGCTTCCTGCATTTGTGTTAGGTCATCTTGCATGACTCACGGGACATGGATACTCAGATTTGACTAGGAGTATGTTCTATGGTTGGGCCGATGTTGACCAGAATCAATCAGAGTATGCTGTCCACCCATTTTTGGCATGTTTTACATGGAGATGAGCGATGTGGTGCTATTGTTATTTCAACTTTGATTACTTATTTAACAAGGATCAATTATAAATCCATCTCTGGGAAATATAGTCTCTGGAATGTCATTTATGTCATGAGGCTGCTTAGCTGAGAGCATGCGCATTATTTTTGAAAACCATGAAACTTAAAGGGCATTTGATGGTATCATTCCATGTTTAAAGTGTATACGAGAAACAAACAAGTGTAACTTGGCTGATATTCAGAGGCATACCAATGTGCTCCAGTCATTTGTTCCTGTACCTATTCCGTTCTTTGTCTTCCTTCTTGTACCATGATATCGGATATCGTTATCACGCTCGTTCCCTGTCCTAGTGTTCCCTGTCTTTTTTCATGTCCATTTCCTTTCCCCTACCCATTCTATGTTCATTCGTATCCGTATCACGTATCCTGTATCCCGTATCCTGTTCCCGTATCCTGTTCCCGTATCCTGTTCCCGTAGGGGCGGGGGGTGTCCCAGTACCGTTCCGCGTTCCATGATTCTCGTGCGCCTAGATCCGTTCCCGATGGGATCCCGTTGCCCGATATCCGCGTTCCGCGCGGTATCCAGTCCCGAATATCACGTTCCCATCCCGTCCCATATCCCCGTTTCCCATATCCCTTCCATATCCTGTTCCCAATATCCCCGTTCCCGTATCCCTTCCCGTAATCAGTATCTCGTATCTCGTAGTCCCGTATCCCGTATCCCGTATCCCGTATCCCTATCCCCGTATCCCGTTCCGTCCCGTATCCCCGTTATATCCCGTATATCCGTATCCGTATGCCGTTCCCGTATGCCCGTTCCGGTATCCCGTTCCCTCGTATCCCTATCCGTATTCCCGTTCCCGTTCCGTATCCGTTACCGTATCCCGTATTCCTTCATCCGTTCGTATCCGTTCCGTATCCGTTCCGTATCCCGTTCCCGTATTCCGTATCCGTTCCCGTCCTATCTCCAGTTCCCGTATCCGTTCCCAGTCTCCCGTCCGTAATCCGTTCCGTTATCGCCGTGTTCCGTATGGGCGGCATGTGACCTTTGTTGTCGGCCCGCCTTATAACCCCAATTAATCATCACCGTTTCCGTATCCCGTATCGTACCGTATCCGTTCCCGTATCCCGTTCCTGTATCCGTTCCTGTATCCGTATCCCCGTTCCGTATCGTTCCCGTATCCCGTTCCTTATCCCGTTCCCAGTAATCCTTTCCGCTTCGGTATCCCGTTCCCGTCATCCCGATCCGTACCTCGTATGCCGTTACAGTCCCGTCCCGTATTCATATCCCGCCCGTATCCGTTCCAGTATCCCGTTCGTATCCGTTCCCAGTATCCCCGTTCCCTGTCTCCCTTCCCGTATCCGTTCCCGTATCCCGTCCCATATCCCGTCCCGTATCCCCCTATCCCTATCCTCTCTCCAGTCATACCGTTCCGTATCCGTATACCGGTCCCTCCCGCTCCCGTATCCCGCTCCCGTATCCCGCTCCCGTATCCCGCTCCCGTATCCCGCTCCCGTATCCCGTATCCCGGTCCCGAATCCTGTAATCTGTATCCTGTAACCTGTAACCTGTAACCTGCATCTTGTTCCTGTATCCTGTTCACGTATGCTGTTCACGTATCCTGTTCCCGTATCTTGTTCCCGTTCCCTGGTATCCCGTATCTTGTTCCCGTATCCTGTTCCCGTATCCTGGTCCCGTATCCTGGTCCCGTATCCTGGTCCCGTATCCTGTTACCGTTTCCTGTTCCAGTTCCCGCACATTTCATGATTGATAAAGAAGTAAGATTAATATTAATTAGTATACAGATTAAGCGAGGTCATTTACGCTATAGAGAAGGGACCTGTTTTGCAAGGTACCCCTTAACTCTCGCCTGTGCAGCGTGGGATCACTGCGTGACTGTGCAGGGGTATGACCCCCTGCCGCTTCTCCCCTAATTTAGAGCTCCCCTAGAGCTTCGATAAAAAACGAGCTTGCGACGAGGGGAAGTTATTGACACCCGATTTTAAGGTCCGAATGTCACAAGTGTACTTCCGGTGCTTAAAAATTGCCCGCTGTGTCGTGCGTAAATCATGCAGCTTGAAACGTGGGAGCATTTTTTGTAAAGTTAGCTGCACTTATTTTCGCGACCAGCATCTTTGCGTGATTTGCTGTATAATATCACGGAAACAACGCGAACAATGGCAATACCTAGGCTGCAACAACTATACCATCAATGTGATGCATAACAGCAGACGGTAAATTGACGCACTGGCGCCCTTTAGTTGAATTTTTACTTATATTCTGTTTTGCATATTGTTTTGTTTCGATATCCATAAACAATCGCCACTATAAACAGAGTAAATAAGATGTATTTAGAATGGTGCACTTAAGACAATAAACTTCCCATCCGAACAATGTATAATGAAAACCGAGGCTCTGTTCGGCAGCTGCTATCAACGCGCACGAGCTGTTTTCTATTGGTCAGCGCTAACGATACATGCTGGTGGAGAATCGTTAGGACAATGCTTACAGTAGCGAAAGCCTCTCTGGTGCCTACCGTTAATTGGTTCAGTGTGATGCCATACTGATTTTGGCGCCTTTGGATTATCTCAGCAACTAGAGTGAATCCGGAGGAATGAAGTGATGGCTAAATTCAGAACAAAATATGTTTTATAGACCAGTATCAACAACTCCACATGAGCGATGTGAGAAGGCACTCTCTCTTTATTTAACACGCGCACTAGAAACGCATATCGGAAAAATAACATAAGTAGGAAACTGTGGTGCGTTACCCCAGAACAGTCACGATAGACCATGGTGTGGCAGAAACCATTGTGATGCTAGTTTTGTTAACGATATGGTCTGGTGGGGGATCCGGGAGGGGCGACACCCCCTGAGAGGGCCGCAGCGCAGCGAGCCATGGCGAGCGGAGCGTTTTAAACACGAGTCCCTGCGACTTTAATTACTGTAAAGGTTGGCTAGGTTAAGAATTACGTTGTTACAATATTGTTTCCTGCCCTCACCCACCCGTGGTCCATGCGGATCGTCAAGCTGCTGTTTTTTGGGAACGCACCGCAGTTTCTTACTTACTTAAAAATATACGCGCACTGGAGCCACTAACGCCATAAACGCGCACTGGAGGGGCACTTTATATAGCGTTTATTTGATACATACATTCATACACGATGAGCGAATGAACATTCTACCTAGATAACCCCACACACTTCCCTCAGCGGGGCTTTTCAGGTTCCGAGCTTACATATACTAACACACGTCTCTCACTTGCACGTCAACAATATACATATTAGAAAGGTACGCGGGTACAGAATCGTTTATAGTCGTTCGTTTAACTATTCGACGGTTCTTTCCAAGATATGCTGCCTCAATTTGTTTTTGAATGTCGTGGTGTCTGGGTGTGGCGCAGTAATGCTGGCAGTTGGTTCCATGCGCGTAGCGCTCTGTGCGGGAACAACTTTAAATTTGTGCCCCCTGAAATATCCGAAAGTATGAGAGGTAGAGCGATTAAACTTACGAGATAGGTAGCTGCTATGAAGAATTACATTTTCTGAAATTTGTGTGATCCTATGTCATTATCTTCAAGGTCAAATTGACGGGCACGTTGCGGTCAATACTAGGCTATTGTTTGAATTTTGGACCCAAACTTGACCTCTCCTGCGTGATACTATAGTCACCATAATGGGGTCAATGAGATGTTCTGAACATCAGGTTTACCCCAAGAGTGCGAATGGCGTTCTTATCAGTTCAGTATAGCAGTATTGCACAGTGGGCTTAAGTAGGACAGAGGCCCGAACCCCATAAAGTGAAGATTGCCCAAAGGAAAAAACGGCTTTTCCTCATGCTCTTCGGTAAATTATCACGATAACAAGAGGCCGGTTATTCAAACCTTGCTATTTTTGGATACTACACGACACCCACCGCCTTATGAAATATTTTCATTCACAGATGCCCAAAATACGTTACTTGGCTGTTGTATGTTCCGATTGCAGCACGACGCACGTGCTCAACTCCAGACTCCTGCATCCCTTACGGAAAATACCAACGAATTATACTACCTTTTTTAGCACTCAAATTTCGGCGCATGTTCACCCATTTTTAGAAATAGTGAAATCATTTGTTAGACCTTACGCCAAAGACAATGCTAGCAGAGTAGCATTCAATTTCGCGGCTCGACAAGCGGTCGGCATTACCGCAATCAATTTCGGCGTTATAGCAGCAGGGCACATCATTTCGCATACCGCAAGCTATTTCGGCGTTACCGTACGACTTTGAAAAATAGCGCACGCTAATTAGAAAATAGAAGCAATCAAATTTCGGCCACTTATTCAAGCAAATTCGGCCGGCTTAACCAGAGCCACTCAGAGGTTTCTGCTTGTAGGATGAACTTGTGGGGGTTAAGATGACCTTTGTCCAACTTAACTTCGTGATTTTTATAACCATACCATTGCCGCCAGCTTACAATGGCATGGACATTGCAAATCCCGCACTGGCTCTGTGTAAAGACAGAGGTATTGGGGAGCAAAGAGCCAGTATGTACATGTTCAGTTCAGTGGCTTACGTGTTGTACACCTTTTTCAATGCGAGCGGCATCTGTTCAGCTCCAATTTCGGGCATAAAATCTTCATTTAAATAGCAAGCCAGGACATACTGTTGACCATATATGCATCTCACATCGGCGTAACACACTTTCGCGGCAAAAGGGCATTACAAATTGACAGTGCACGGTGCACTGTCCAATATTTAATGCCCTTTGCATCGCGGGAGTGTGTATAGGCCGATGTGAGATGCCATATATGCCTAACAGTATGTCATACTGTCGTTTTGAATGAGAAATGCCGAATTGAACTGAACAGTCCGCCTCGCATTAAGAAAAGGTTTTCTCTGTAGGTTAAAAACTTGCTCGCTGTATCTGTTGTAACAAGGGGCGCAGCCAAGGGTACGGCAGAGGCAAGAGGGGCAGGTCCCCCTCCCATTTAGCCCGACTTCCACACGAGCAAAATTATCGGCGACGTCCGTTTGCGACTTCGTAGGGGGCCCTACCAAAGGTATAGTTGGCCGAAAATTCTGGTGTTTTTTTTCATTTTCTTAGGGTGCCCCTTGCCGGGGGGCCTTTAGGGGATGTTTGTGGTCCCCCTCTGTCGAAGGTCTCGCTGCCGCCCTTTGCTGTCGTACTACTCCGACTCTGCCGGTGGCCATGTGTTCGTATATCACATATTGAGATGCGCATTTTTTGAAACAGCTTGATATTTCAACACATTTGGAAACGATTTGATATTGTTTTGGATTTTGAAGGAAAAAAAAAACAACTTCCCATGCATGTTTCAATCCAAATTCGCTGGCGCATTGTAGGCGTTACATGCCACTCATTACGATTTAGCATGGCGGCTGGGACTTGCCGGGTGGATGAGCATACACCTTTTTCTTAATTGCGAATTCTGCATCTGTTCAACTGAAACGTGGCATAGGTGCATGTTCATATCGTCAGGGCATACTTCGGGAACTTAGACACTATTTTTTAAACACTTTGACACATTTCATTTAAACAGAATATACATACTGTTCATATCGAACGGATGAGTCAATGGACATCATGGCAGGGCATTCAATATCGACAATACATTCATGTGCGTATTTGCAATTTTGCCGTCAACGAAACTGAATGACGCTTGCCCAAGTCAACTTAAAACTTGCCTATTCATCTATATGAACTCTGCAGCTCCACTTGCATTATATCTGAAAACCAGTGACCCAGTGTTGACACGGTGCACTGTCGATCTGCAATGCCCTTGCCGCGGGAGTGTTTACGCCGATGTTGAGATGCAATATGTCAAACAGTTATGTCTGCTTGTCGGTTTAAATGAGATATGCCGAATTGAGTGAACAGATGCCGCCTCGCATGAGAAAGTTGGTATAAGCATTAGCGAAAAACCCTATGTGGCCCAATTCCGAGCGTGTAACTTGAAAACTTGGCAATCTGATTTTGGTTATCAGGCAAAACTTAATGAACCATTTTTTTCAAGTTTTTTAACATCTTTTAAAAGTTTTGATTTCTGCTGACTTTCTTTTAAAAAAATCCGGGGGCCGTTTTGGACTGCTAGGATTAAAAAAAATGTGAAAATATAGTAGCAATTTGTAAGACTAATGTCATTTTATTCTTAGCCATTATTCTGATGCATTTCTCTGCAAACTCTATTTTTACGATTTTACCAATATTTATCGTTTTTTTACCACCAACATGACATCACTAAAAACGTTTCATTATCTCCCAAACTCCTCTGCCATTTTTACTCAAATTTTTGTACAGCAAACGAATGATTGCTTTTGTAAAACTCATTACTGAAAATTTTACCAAGATCGGCCAATGATGCGCATTGCGCCAAACAGTTTATTGCAAGAAAAAACCTCGCGGAGGTGGGTCGTTAGGACCTCCCCGTAGGGCGAGGGTTAAATACCGGAAAATTTGTATCCGACAAAACTTATTGTTTATAAAGGAGCACATCAAACCTTAAGTTTTGTCAAAAAGTTTCACTCTTATCCCCACAAGTTCCATCTTCTGCAAACAATGCCACATTCTGGGTTGCTTCTGATTAGCCGCCGAAAATTGCTTGAATAGTGCCGAATGGTTGTTTCTGATTTCTAATTAGTGTGCGCTTATCCAAATCTAGCCGTACCTTGGTAACGCCGAAATAGCTTGCGGTAACTGCCGGAAAATATGTGCCTGGCTGCCCATAACGCCGAAATTTGATGCGGTTAATTGCCGACGCTGGTCGAGCCGCCGAAATTGGAATGCATGCTCTGCTACATTGGTCTTGCGTAAGGTTCACAAGGGATTCAACTGTTTCTAAAAATGGGTACATGCGCCTGAATTTGAGTTGCAAAAAAGGTGTAGTTGTGTTTACTTAGTAGGTAAATAAGACAAATTGCCATCGAATGGTACCATTCACTAAGGGATTGGCATTTTTCCGCTTTGAGCCGTTTTCGGCCACCAGTTCCTGGACTAATTGTCAAGATAAGAATATATGTGCTCTTTGACCGATGACAGGTTGAGATGTCCGCTTATTCGTATTGGTGTCAGATGCATATTGCATATGTTGATGAATTTTTACGTTTGTCAGGTCGCGATGTAGGTGTACTTTGACCGGTGTTATTCCCGCAGGTCGCGATGTCGGTGTACTTTGACCGGTGTTAATTTCCCGCAGGTTCCCCGCGATCATGTAGGTGTGTACTTACCGGGTTATTCCCGCAAGACTGATATCTGTGTACTTTGACCGGTGTTATTCCCGCAGGTCGCGATGTCGGTGTACTTTGACCGGTACATCGATGACCAGCAGCTGGGGGTGCTCAAGGTTGGGCTGGAATGGCACCGTGTGGCTCCTCTGGTGGCTGTCAGCTGGTACTCAGAACAGCAGGGAGGCGGAGTCAGCATCTACAATGACGAGGTCAGGCCCAACATTTCAGCTTTATTGTTAGTTTGTTGTTGCATGATGGACATGATTGTCAAAAATTGTGTCAAAATGTCAAAAAACCAGGTAACAAGACAAGTATTTATTTTGGTGTCAAAAATAATTATTCAGATAGACATGTTTTGGAAATAATTGTCAGCATCAGGTCTGACCTGATGATGACAGTGATTACAGTGATGTTGAAAGCTTGTGCATTTTAATAATTATTTTTGACACTTAAATAAATATTTGGCATGTTTTGATCCTTTTAACACAATTTTTGACAGTTTGGTTTATTGTCAGCATTATATTTTAGGTTACTTTTTCGGCATTAGTCATTCGACGACCAGAGAATAGTTTCACATAGCATGACAGTTTGATTATTTACACACGACAAGGATATGCACACAACCCCTGCTTTGTATAGACTGATGTGCTGTGACCCGGTGACCCGGCGTGACCTGACCTGTGCTGTCATGACCTGTGCTGACCTGACCTGTGCTGGCGTGACCTGACCTGTGCTGACCTGTGCTGGCGTGACCTGACCTGTGCTGACCTGTCCTGTCCGGCAGGGTGACATGGTGCCCGGTCTGTCCGTGCCTCCCTCCACCACCCAGGTCACGTCGATCGAGTGGCACCCGATCAAGAGGGTGCTGCTGATCGGGTGGGAGACCGGAGGTTCGTTACCAGTCGCGTGTCGGCCCGATAGCAAAATCACTGGTGAAATTACGTGTGCATGGCGAGTTAGTCTGAATTGCGCTGATTCTGGACTTGATCTCCACAAAAACTAGTCAATTTCAGGACACTGCTTCGCATGTGTCCATCACAGTCACTTTTTTGTGTATTTTGTTGTCGTGAGTTTGTCAATTGTCGATGCATTTGTCAGTTCTGCAGATGTTCTTACACTAATATGTCTCGCAGTGCTCCAGACCTGGAACGAGCAGGACAACTCTCTGACGGACGTTCAGAGCCTGCACAAGAGTCCTGTGACGCTCGCCGTTTGGAGTGCCGCCGGGGGACGCCTCATTACCGCCGACACGGTAGGTTCCCTGGTTCGAATCCCGCCCGGGCCAGAAACTTTTGCCGTCCGGACGCGGTACTGGTGGGCGGTGGCAGCCGTCGCGCCAGTGGTGTGGTCTGTGGTCAGTTGGTTGGGCACAGTGTGTATGTGTGTGGACCTGCGTGCGATCGGCGACTTAGTGCTTGGCAATCTGCGATTATATCGGCCGTAACTAAATACTGTCTAAACAACGACTCATTTCCACTATATTAAACACCATTGCACACCACACCAACACATCTTGGACACTGCACTCACCACCCGACCCCGCTAGCATGGCACCAGTCACAGTTATTACAGGCACGCTAAGTAGGCATTGTTTTGACATGTGCGACTTCATCCTCCTACGAACTTCGGAGTTGTCAGCTTCATACTCGTCAGGATTATGTCATAGTTAATGCGAATATACCCCAGTAATATATGTGCAGTACCTCACGGTAGGTACATGAAGTTATTCTAACCGTGCTAAAATGAGGCTAGTTTTTCTTCTTGTAAATTAAAGCCATAGTACATAAAAGCAGAGTCAACAAAGAGCATCATCTGGGGCCCATCCGAGGTTGCACAACCCCCCCCCCTCTCCCTCCCGCCACCAGTCTCGCCCCTTCAAATCACATTTGTCTACCTACTTAAAAGAAGTACTATCCCACGAGTATTTTGAACTTCTCTTCTACCTACCCTTCTAATTCTTCTAACATACCCTTCTCTGTAAAGTATTTATCAAATATAATTTTGAAGGAGGCAAGTGCCACTGCAGTTAAGGCTCCGGGTGGAGCTGCCTAAACGCATTCCCACTCCTCTCCGGTGGAGGCAGCGTTCCATCCCAGTCCTCTCCGGGTGGAGCTGCTCCATCCCAGTCCTCTCCGGGTGGAGGGGCTGCTCCATTCCCATCCTCTCCGGGTGGAGCAGCTCCATCCCAGTCCCTCCGGGTGGCGGAGCTCTGCTCGCATCCCAGTCCTCTCCGGTGAGCAGCTCCATCCCAGTCCTCTCCGGGTGGAGCAGCTCCCATCCAGTCCTCACCGGGTGGAGCAAGCTTCCATCACAGTCCTCTCCGGGGTGGAAGCTGCTCCATCCCAGTTTCCTCTCCGGGCTTGGAAGCAGCTCCATCCCAGTCCTCTCCGGGTGGAGCAGCTCCATCCCAGCCTCTCCGGTGGAGCTGCTCCATCCCAAAGTCCTCTCCGGGTGAGCCAGCTCCATCCCAGTCCTCTCCGGGCGGAGCAGCTCCATCATAGTCCTCTCTGGGTGGAGCTGCTCCATCCCACTCCTCTCCGGGTGGAGCTGCTGCACTAGGCTGAACTGGAGAGGGGACGATAGTGGATACCCCTGCTGACTGGAAGCCACCGCCCAGCCCCGTCCGCTGCGGTCGCCAGTCCTCAGTCGTTCCGGTGGAAACAGCCGAGTCCGTGGCTCTGCAGCATCCGCCAGGCGAGCGGCAGGAAGCGGGGACCCTTCTGCGCCACTGCGGGGACATTGGTCGGCTGCGGCTTCGGCTTCAGTTCGTGCGTCAGCGGCTTGGAGGTGTCGCGGTAGGAGCGCAGGTAGAAGTTGAGGAAGAGCCCGGTCAGCACCAGCAGGTAGACGAAGGTCATCGCGCCGGCCCAGACCGGCACACCGCATCGGATCCCCGGCATCTGAGGACGGGGAGGGGGCGGTCAGCTGCTGGAGGGCCCAGACCGGCACACCGCATCGGATCCCCGGCATCTGAGGGGGTCAGCTGCTGGAGGGGGCGGGGGGGGACAAGTGACGACCTGGCGCGGAATGAAGCGATATTGCTGTAGCCTGGAGCTCTCATTGACAATGCATACTAGGACTCGGAGCTATACTATACGTGATAAACGTGTAAAGGCTGTAGGTATATGACAGCTCGGTGAAGAGGCTGCTCCTGACCGCTGTGCGCCCTACCCTCCGATGCCCGCGATACCCATACCGATGACGGCCTGCCCTGATGAGATGGGCGCCATATAACTATTGTGTTGTGGCGCCCTAAAGCCCCAATCATCATCCTCATCATCCTACCCTGATGAGTGTGATGTGCACCAGGATGATGCTGAACTGGATCATCTGCAGCTGGGTGAGGTAGCGCTTCCACCAGAGGTGGCGGCGGACGGCCGGTCCCAGCGCCGCCAGGAAGTAGTAGCTGTACATGATGCAGTGCACGAAGCTGTTGAGGCCGCAGCCCAGCCAGCAGGAGCCGCCTGTCGGGGAGACGTCAGGACGAGATGATGTCATTGAAGTTCAGGATTCATGGTATTTACAACGCAAATTGGGCTAAGGAGAGGCGCGCCCTTAAACGTCAAGAAACAAGGAAAACCATCGGCGTGTGGTTGGCACGCCCTTAGTCAGTCAACGGCAAAAACACCATGCAAAATGAAACAGAAAGTACCAGCTGAACTAAGATACGATGAATCAAGCACTAGTGGCCGGGCAGTAAAGCCAGGAGCTGCCTGCGGCCCCTAACCAGCCGGCGATGGCCATCCACAGGAGAGCGGATGTTACTCCGTACCACCGCGCTGTCCTGGCTGCTCCGACGTCTGGTCCAGGGTCGGATCCAAACGGTGCGGCCATCGAGACAAGCCAGTGGTACCAAACTCGACGGAAATCGGCTGAACATTGACTCGTTTCCTGATTTGAAAGAAAAACTATGCAACATTTTCTTAGAAAAAGCTGGTTTGCCAGTTCTTAATGCGCAAGCGAGAGAAGTCCGACGCGTTTTTGGAACTGTGCCGATTTATGGCTATTTAGCCGCCCGCTCAACCAAACTGTTTTGCTCGCTCGGGACCAGCCAGGGATGTGATTGACGCTCCCCCTGTCCCGCTCCATCCGGTCCGTTCCTTCCGTCCCAGCCCGTCCCAGCCCGGCCCATCTGGTCCGTTCCCTCCGTCCCGCGGCCGCCGAGCCGAGCTTACCCGGCGCGAACAGCGTGGCCAGGTAGTAGCTGAAGAACATGGAGGCGTGGTGGAAGACGTGCAGGTACGTCAGCCGCTTGTTGTCCTTCTTCAGCACCAGGAACACCGTGTCGAGGAAGTCGATGGCCTTGCTGATGTGGAAGAGCCAGCAGGCGTCGGCCAGCCGCTGTGAGACGGGACTCTCCGAGACGTCGACATTGGAGCAGACCAACCGCGACGGCCGACTGGCTATAAACTCCCGCGTCATGTAGGCGCTGAGCGTCACCTGCGGGAGGAGACGGACAGGGGACGGTCAGGGACGGGCAGGGGACGGTCAGGGATGGGCAGGGAACGGGCTTGGGACGGTGAGGGACGGGCAGGGGACGGGCAGGGGACGGTGAGGGACGGGCAGAGACGGGCAGAGACGGTCAGAGACGGTCAGAGACGGTCAGAGACGGTCAGAGACGGTCAGAGACGGTCTCAGAGACGGTCTGAGACGGTCAGGGACGGTTCGAGAAAGGTCAGGGGCACGGTTCAGAGACGGTCAGGACGGTGAAGGACCAGGCAGGGTGACGGTCAAGGGACGACAGGGGACGGTGAGGGACGGCAGGGTACGGTCAAGCGGATACGGTGAGAGACGGGCAGGGGACGGGCAGGGGGACGGACAGGGGACGGACAGGGGGGACAATCAGGGACGGTCAGGGGACGGTCACAAAATGATAGAGGGGATGTCGGAAAACGTCAAGAGAAAAGACAGTGTGGAAAAGACACGCAATTTGCAAACGCCCATGTTCAGGCCCTAGTGAACCGATTGCTATTGAACCTTCACCAGTGCAAGATGACTGGCTGCGTATTAGTTGAGTGATTTTCAGCGTTCCATGTTTGTGTGAACTGTGAGAGACAGGAGGGTGGCTCAGTCTCGGGCGAATTAGCTCTGAGTTGCATATCAGCCCGTCCGGACAAACCATGGCCTCTGCCTACAGCGTCACTATGGCTAGAACAAGTTCTCTTAAAGGGAATATAGCACCTTGGGAAAAGTATGTAGAATGATGGAGAAGAATGCCCTGATTACGGTCCTGGCATTCATTTTTGCGAAAAAAAGTCAGAATTTTGTTGTAATTTTGAAAAATAGTAATATGTTTACATGTGACGAAACAATCTTGCGTCCACCAAAGCGAGTTGTGTCGTCACAAGGAGGCATCGACGGCAAACTTTTGCGCCCGCCAGTGACAGCTGCCTGTGCCGGCACCGCACGATGGGTGCACGCGGTAGGCGTGAAACGAGGCGACCTGGCGTGGGTCGACGGCGCTTCGCTTCGCGCCGAGTAGGGACGTGGGGGCACCATCGTGAACCACTAGTCGCCCGAGCAGCCTGACGACCGTCGTGGCGGTCGGGCGGACGCAAGGTAACTGAAATACTGGGGGGACGGTTCAAAAGCGAGTGCGGAATGGCAATCAACAGTGGAGTACTACTCGATCGACGTATGCGAACGTCACGGGATTGTGACGTTGAATATGACCACATATGACCAACGTTTTTGCGTTGAAACGTCAGCAACTAGGTCGCTTTGGAGGGAAAAATTTCGGATTTTGGGGTTTCTCAGTCACCCGACAATCTGGCTATCTCAGTTAAAAACTAATGTTAAAGGTGCTATATTCCCTTTAATTGCTAGTTACAGTGCTCCTGTTTTTGACGGTTATATAACCATGAGGCATTTCTTTTCATAATTGATCGCGTTGAGCTGTCGTGCTTTTGATTTTCTGTTCCCATTGCGCACAAAACATTGCCAACCGGTTTGGTCGCTTTCTCACCGGTCCTTTCAGCAGGTCGGCCGGACCAGTTTGTCCTACATCTGACTATGGCAGGCGGCTGTGACTGACCGGGGTCAGGCGTTGATGCCGACGGCCTCACCACGGTCTCAAACTAAGTAGGTACCCAGCGCTCGTTTACTTAAAGGAAATAGTTCACCTTGGATTGTTTTTTCAAACACGATTTGACTATATTTTGAAATACAACTTCTTTGCATGATGTCAAAAATAGCCATACATCGCGCCGATTCAGGACAGAAGGACGTACATTATTAATTTGATCAAAACTATATGCGTACTCTCCGCAACGTCAACGTGCTTAGCCAATCAGAATATTCCCAAAGTAGTGCGCGTAAGATTACTGGTATAGCCATCTGGCCAGGTGTGTGGAGGCCCACATTCTTTACACTTCCTTATTTTATGGCCACATTCCTTCGACAAAAAGTCAAATATTTTCGGCTGGAGAGCCCTTTCAGCCCAGGAAACTTGCAGTTAGGGTTTTTTCAACACGGGCTTCAAAACTGCTATCTCAGTTCAAAACCCATGTTGAAGGTGAACTACTTCCTTTAAGTATGGAACACTATCATGGATAGCTGGCAATTACTATGGATTATATCCGTAGTGTCCCCTGCAGTGATGGGGACGGCCATGGACGCCAGACGGGTCGTGTAGGGCCGCCGAGTACTGGGCAGCCGAGTATTGGGTCACCGAGTACTGGGCCGCCGAGTACTGGGGCCGCCGAGTACTGGGACAGCCGAGTACTGGGCAGCCGAGTATTGGACCGCCGAGTACTGGGCAGCCGAGTATTGGGTCACCGAGTACTGGGCCGCCGAGTACTGGGCAGCCGAGTATTGGGTCACCGAGTAATGGGCCGCCGAGTACTGGGGCCGCCGAGTACTGGTACTGGGCAGCCGAGTACTGGGCAGCCGAGTACTGGGAAGTCGAGTACTGGGCCGCCGAGTACTGGGACCGCCGAGTACTGGGACCGCCGAGTACTGGGCAGCCGAGTATTGGGTCACCGAGTACTGGGCAGCCGAGTATTGGACCGCCGAGTACTGGGCACCGCCGAGTACTGGGTCTGAGTGGGTCCGATCATCGCAGATACGCATCAGGATGCGATGTGCCGCCGCGCGGCTGCGCTGGAGCTGCGATGACTCCGAGCTGAAGCCCGGCTCCACCCGCACCACACGACCTCAACACGCCTCTCTAGCCGCTGACAGCTCCCCATGCAAAAAGCAGCGTCAGGCAGTGACGCGATCCTATACTCGGCTGTGCTCCGATACCCGACTGGCGCCGGCCTGCATCTCAGGCTGGAGGGAAAACTCGTCCCACTGGTGGGCTATGTACTTTGGGCGGCCATGACCAGCGTCAGGTTAGGCTGCCATGACCAGCGTCAGGTTAGGCGGCCATGACCAGCGTCAGGTTAGGCGTCTTACCTGCAGTACGTTGTAGGCGGCCATGACCAGCGTCAGGTTAGGCGTCTTCCGGTTCTTCATCAGCTGCGGCCCGTAGCGCACCAGCAGCATATAGGCGCCCAGGACGGAGAGCACGAGGCCGGGGGAGGCCTGCACCAGCTGGTTCCGCACACGGGGGTCCCGGCGCTGCCACAGACCGGCCGCCATGTCCCGCATCGTCTCCAGGGTCGTCATGGCTGGCTCCGATGGGTCCTGTGGGTCCGGTGGCTCCGGCTGAGATGGCGGCGGAGGGCGGGCGGCTGGCGTCGGTCTCTACTGCGATCAGAGGGCAGGTGCCCAGTCTGTGGCTCTTGTGGCCAGTGAACAGGTCCGTCGGTCGGTCTCTGGTTGGCTGTAGCCTCTGGACTGCGTGCGGCAGGCGGCAGTGTTATATGGCAGTGCGGGCTGATGTTACGTCAGGAGGTGGAGGTCCTCCTCCGTCTGGGGACGGCGTGCGGCGGTCGGGCGGTGGGCTGGAGGTGTCCGTGCGGCGGCGGCGCCGGGCGGAGGCCGAGTGAAGGTGGCGGAACAGAGCCGGACGCCGACCGGCTGGTCACTCAACAGGTCAGCTGAGACCGGTCACGGCGACCCGACCACCGCCGACCGGGACCGACCGGGCCGGGTCCGGCCGCCCCGACCAGTGGTGGCTGCTTGGTCGGGATGACCTCTAGCAGAATGAGTTTCCAGTTACGTCGCCGTTACGTCGATGTCGAGTCATGTCGCCCGAAAACCCCAATCATCGAGGGTGACGATAGGTTCTGGACGCTGTAAGTGCTGGAATTCATTGCAAAGTGAATTATTATTGTTTTACGGTGCATCTTTGTAAACAATATGTATTACACCACGAGCGAGTATAAATATGCAGTTAATTGACGAGGCGAAGCGGAGTCGATTAACGCATCTTTATACTCGCGAGTGGTGTAATAATGTTATCCCACGCAGCTACGCTAAAAAAGTCATACATGTTTAACACCGACTTATCCCGAAGATTTCACAGCCGTGGATTATCAGATTGATAATCAACCATATGGTGATTAAATTTTCGAGTTAACTGACGGTTGGTTACAAAAATAGCTTTAGCACGTGGCTCAATGGCAAAGAGAGATATCGGCGTGGGATAAAAATGTTGCCTCATGTGAATTGTTTGCTAGATTTCCAAAGTACCAGCTTGCTCATCGTTTATGTGACTGATATGAGTGATAAATGTCCTTGCTAAATGTCGCCCGTCTAATTCCAATGTAAAACGCGCGTGGGAAGAATTTGGCTTTCGGGAAAGTGCTACATGCAAATTGCAAACCATTGGTAAATGAGGGTGATGTGTGTTGGTGTAGCATGACAAAATTAAAGACTTTTGGAGACGGCAGTTTGCAACCTATATCAAAGGCATTTTATCTGCGCAAAACAATAGGCGATCTTACGCCAGCTATACACTCCCTTTGATTAGCATTTAATCTTAAAAGGAGTTTTAATTGTATAGTAAGTTTGCGGAAATGTATGCATTGTTGCAGCATCCTAAAGGCTGCCCCACACTGAGCCTCGCATGCGGGTGCGAGTCTGCGGGGTGGCAGATATTGTACTCACTTTGAGGTAGTTGGGTCTGGGTGGCGGTTGTCTTGCGTACCGGAAAGGTTGCAGACTGGCACGCCAGATGGTAATATGTTTCAACAGGCGCGCAACTAGGATTTTCGTAGCGGGGGGGGGGGGGGTGGGGGGGGGCACGACAGCAAAGGTGGCTCGTCGGACCACGGGGGGCCTCACTATTGCGGACCCAATAAGGACCCCTGCACATATTATCAGGGGGCGAAGGGTCCATGCTCCCCAAAAGTTCCCGAACCATAATTTGCTCCCCTACCCAAACAAATAAAAAAACGGATGTACCTACAGTTATAAACGGGCTGATGAAACGCTCCCTGCCGCCCCGCCCCCCAGATAACAACTTAATCGCTGATGGCTGACGGCCTGCTGTCCCCCCACGCTCCACAACTTTTTGGATATACGGAACTAGATTTGGCCCCAAAAAACCCACGGCTAGATCCGCCCCTGCATATTATGTAATATTGAGAGGTAGTCGACTCCGCACTTGAAAGTAAGCAAGCAGGTTGATGTCCCTATATCCAAACCTAAGCGTAGGAGGCAGTGATGTGCAATGCAATGTGCAATGTGCATGCCTTACGTAAGCAGTGAATGACATTTAGTATCTCATATTGCGCGAAAACTGGAAACCCAAACGCGCGGAGGACGTATAGATATAAGAACATCACGCTATAATATCTCAACCAAAATAGACCGTATCTACTCAAAGGCAGTGGGAGATTATTCCGATTACTCCAAGACTTTGAAGCTCATATCGATGATCTAGGCAGTGGTTCCCAAACAGTGGGTCATGACCCGATTTTGGATAACGGAGCCATTCTGCGGCGGTAACGAAGGCCTGTGAAGTTGACCCATAAATGTTACGCTAAGACAGCTTTGATGCAGCCCTCGGCAAAACATTCAGACAAAATAACAGCCGCACAGAACGTACCTACTTCTTACGCGTTCCTTTCACTTTTCGGAAACCTGTCTGCTTAAAATGGCATGCAGAGCAGCAGGCACGTAGCCAAGGGGGGGGGCGGAGGCGCCCCCCCCCTGGACGCTGCGCGCGCCGAAAAGTGCCGACCAGACCGCGTATCATGGGTCGAAGACCACGCGAAGCCTGGTCTTTAAAGAGTTTAGAGCACTTCAGAGGTTCTTTAGGGCTACCAGGGCCCTCTCTGAAAGACCAAAAGGCCCTTGGACGTTCACAAGAGCCCTGTGCATGTTAGAGGGGCCCCTGAACAAGCCGAAAGGGCCCCTGAGTGGGTCAGAGGCCCCCTGAACGCGTTGAGTGGCCCCTAGCAGCACCAAGGGCCCCTGGGAAGTTGGTAGGGCCCCTGGGCAGGTCGGAGGGGCCCCTGAGCGGGTCGGAGAGGCCCCTGAGCATGTCGATAGGGCAAAAAATCAGCCAGCGCAGTTCCTTCCCAGAACAAAGGGGCCCATGAGCAGGCTGGAAGGCCCCTAGCCAGACCAGAGGACCCCAGAGAAGTCAAAGGGCCCCTGTTTTATATCACTTGATGAAGGTCGATAAGAGAAACCGAATGGTGAAGACCCTATCACTCTGCCCCCCGTAGAAGATGAGTTATTTTACAAAAACCATATGCCCTTGGGGCACATTAGATTTGACCTCAGAGGTCACGGAATACTATCACAACATGCATTCTTCTGCTTAGCTCCGAAATAGTCATATTGATGAAAACTGACCAATATTTAGCTATATTTTCTCGATTGGTTCGCATTTCAATTTTCTCCCATAGACATATAATGGGAGGTCACGAAATTGACATGACCTCAGGTCACCGATATAAAAAAGAAGAGATACACGAATTGTAGATACACATGTCCTATCACACAATGTGAGTTTCAAACTGCTTTGTTAACCACTTTGGCTTCGGCTTGATGTCAAACTTTCAAAAACGTCACTTGGGGTCAGGTCATTTAATGTGACCTAACGACGTGACCTTGAAAGTTAGGAGATGAAACTTTGGAAAAAGTGTGGGTAATTGATGCCTAAACAGTATTTGGCGGCGCTACGCACCACCATTTTCCCGTTACTCCTGAAAAACCTCTGGGTGGGGGGGGGGGATATCCGCCCTCCTGCCCGTGCGGCTCTTACATATGATGCACCATCTTACCTCAGTGAGCGCAGCAGGGATTTATCGGAGAACGTGTTAACTTCCCGGTTATTTAGCTGAGCTGCAAGTAATGTAAATCCCATTACAGTTTGAAGTTTCTCACATAAGTCTTCTTAGTATCTTCCCATGCTCAAAAATGCTAAAAGCTGGTAAGACATTGTTTTGCGACACGTTACGGGGTTTGTCCTAAATTCGTTAGGTTTGGGATCGTGAAACGAGACTTCGAAATGATTTGCTTGTGACCGAATTCAAACTTGTTTCTGGTAGAAACTATGCTGCTTAACATATGTTGCACCATCCCGGTGAGAGCGGCGGGGATTTATGGCCATCCAGGATTTATCAAATCAGAGCTATCCCTTTTATCTAACCTATTTCCGAGTTCAGTTCTCACACTGTTCCGAAAAATGAGCGAATAATCCGATCATCTGCTGTGCAGCTGCCTGCTTGTTGCGACAATCGACGTGGACATGACTGAGTTCTGAGCAGTTGAGCACGCGGCAGGACCGGGTAGAGCTTCTATCTGGCCTCTAGGTGGGCGGTGACTGGGCTGTGTTGCCAACCATTCCCGCCCAGATACCTACACATGGGAATGTCTGTTTTTGCGACAGGTCTGATGCAAGGCTGCTCGATAGGAGCTGACTGCCGACTGGAGTCAGGCTGTATCGCTCTGTGTCGCCGGCCGAGCGTCGGCTCGTTGGCTCGACGATTCATAAATCTGTGGACGCCTTTTATGCCGCTCGGCTTTCCTACGATGTTGCCTGTGATCAGAGGCGTAACTTTTTAAATCATTGGGGCTGCACTTAGTTGTTAAGAGCCCATTTGTACCACATCTCGTCATATGCGTAGTGTTAAATTCCAGAATTATTGGGGTTCCGTCTCTCTTTGCATTAAAGTTACACCCATGCCTGTGATCTGTGATGTGGGCTGGAGATTTTTAACTATATGTTGATGACGTTCTGAGTAATATCAAACTAATGATATAGTTAGATTAGTCAGATGATTAACTGAGCATTCACAATGCCGAACCCAGACTCAGACTCGGGCTAAGACTCAGACGTCAAACGAACCTGGCACAATACTTCCAAAACGTTAACACTATACATTTGTTCTGAAGTATGTTTACTTGAGCTGATATCTGTCGTCTTCCGGTATCGTTGATTGGCACTGGCGGACTGATTGTTGATGACACACACGATGAGTGGCCGATAATCAGCTGACTGGCTTTCCTGTGTTTTTCGGGTGTGAAAGCGGTCTTGGCGGTCGGCCGCGAGCGGCGTGCTTAGCGCGTGAAAAACTGGCTTAGTGACGTCACGTGTCGCCCGTAGTAACCGGCCCTTCTCGCCGAGAGCGGCGGCCGTGTCTGGTCCGCTGGGTCAGCTGGTATCTGACCCACTTCCTCGGGCTACATCCCCCGCCCCTCACTCTGCCCCCCACACACGCCTCACTCTGCCCCCCCCCCTGCCCGCCCCACTCCGAACACTGATGCAACTAGGGCATTCCACGACATTGACTAGTCGAAAACACCCTCATCTCTTACTTTGTGTTCAAATTTGGTTTACAGGGTTATCTTGGGTCTTGAATTCAACTGTGGCAATATTAGCTTAATCTATAGTATAGCCTCGGGCATTTTCGCAAGGTCTCGCTGCAGAGGTATCTTTAGAGACCGAAAGAGTGCATTTACTTACCCAAATGTCAAAATACTAATTTGCCTGAATTCACAACGAAACAAATATTATATTTCTGGGACTTTTTGCGTGTCCTTAAATGACCTTGACCTTTTTTAATAAATTTAGTCCGAATGTTTTGTATGGATGGATTTCCGAAGTCAGGACCCGCGCTAAGCAGAGCTTGTTTGCGCAGGCCCTGATCCCCAAACCACCCGTATCGTACAATTCGCTTTGGTCGGGCAGAATTTAGACGAAAGTTGTACGTGCCGACATACCTTGGACACGATCCCGCCCCGCTCACTCGACGTTCACCTGGCCTTTGAGTGCGACGCGCTGGCCACCGACCGGGCAAGGCCATGCTTTCAAGTCAGGAGCAAATAGCGAGGCGCGAAACGACTCGAACCCGGGCTGCCACTACCGGGATAGGTCAGAAGCCCAGCGCTCTCCCGACTGAGCTACAGGGGCAGTGTCCCGACTGAGTACAGCCCTGTGACCTCGTGACCTTTTTTTCGTTGACCTCGCGTGACCTCGGGTATATCTCTGATTTCAATTTTTCACTTCTCAAAATACTTGCCTTACAATGCAACAAATACAAAAATGCGCGTTTTTCTTCTAATTTCCATATTTTCCATCTATATACGTGCGTGTTTTCGAATAACCCTCAAGGGGGAGGGGTAATGGAGAATATTTGCGAAGCTTTGGGAGTGATTTGGACGGGGTCTTCACCATTCGATCTGGTGTGGTCTAAAATGGTTCTGATTTTAATGGCACCTCTTTGGTCTAATCTAAGTGGACCAAATTGGACCAAAACCACCCAAACCACCAAAAATTGTTGCAGACGTCATGCTCAGAACCTATGGATCGATTTGAAACGGGGTCTTCACCACTCGATCTGGCTTGGTCCAGAACGGGGCGATTTTAAGTTGTATCGACTTTGGTCAAATATAGTTTGACTAAATTGAACCTAACTAAATCGCCAGTTTTGTTAATTTCGGTCCAATTTGGTCTACTAAGATTGGACCAAACTGGGTAAACTCAAGACGTCACTGTTTCGGACCAAGCCGGACCGAATGGTGGAGATCCCGTCCAAATCAGTCCCATATGTTTGAAGCATGATGTCGTCAGTAACATTTTTGGGTAGTTTTGGACCATTGGAGTCCACTTTGATGAGATAAAATTGATAAAGCTCAGAACAGCTCCGTTTTGGGCTGTGCCGGATCGAATGGTGAAGACCCCGCTCAAATCAGTCCCATAGGTTCGGAGCATGACGTCGTCTGCAACGCTTTTTAGTGATTTTGGTCCAATTTGCTCCACTTAGATTAGACCAAAGTGAATATAATTATATACGGCACTGTTTTAGACCAAGCCAGATCGAATGGTGAAGACCCCGTCCAAATCGGTCCCATAGCTTCGCAGCAATTTTCCTTTTACCCCCCCCCCCCTCTTGGGGGAATCTGTAAACACGCACATATTATATATTAATGTATATAGATGGAAAATATGGAAATAAGAGGGAAACGCACCTTTTTCATTTGTTGCGTTATCAGGCAATATA
Source organism: Semibalanus balanoides (assembly GCA_014673585.1). Taxonomy (NCBI): domain Eukaryota; kingdom Metazoa; phylum Arthropoda; class Thecostraca; order Balanomorpha; family Balanidae; genus Semibalanus; species Semibalanus balanoides. Next base: position 17,963 of record VOPJ01014741.1, on the reverse strand, counting down.
TTGACAAGTATTTTGAGAAGGGGAAATTGAAATCAGAGATGTACCCGTGGTCACACGAGGTCAACGAATAAAAAATCACAAGGTCACGGGGTCAAGGTCATTTAAGGTCACTAAAAATCTCAGAAATGGAATCTTCGTTTCATTGCAAGCCCAGCCATACAAGTATTTTTAACATTTGGGTAAGTCAAATGCATTCTTTCGGCCTCCAAAAATACATATGCAGCGTGACCTTGCGAAAATGCCCGAGGCTATAACTCGAGAACCTAAAGTCAGATCAAACTAATATGCCACAGCTGAATTCAGGACCCAAGATAACCATGTACACCAATTTTGAACAAAAAGTGAGAGATGGTGTAATTTTGGATATAAAATGGTTGAAATGTCATGGAATGGAGGCCAAAACTGGCCGAAACCTCTAGCTCTAAAACTAATTGAGACGGAAGGATCATTTTATGCTCAAATGGAAGTTTCGGCTTAGGAGAGCCTATACATGGTGAATTTATACCAGGTAAGGTCAGGTTATTGACCTATGACGTCATGACACAATGTTATCATGCTGGGCATGTAGTTGGTTTGCTGATTCGCCTCCTAGGACTATGGCTGGACGAAATAGAACGTGCAATCATGATACATGACCTAAGCTAAGGTCATGCCCTTTCCCGGTCAACCGGGGTCATTGACCTGAGATTGCCTTTTGCGTTCCTGAGTAGTTATGATGATTCTGGACGCTGATTTTGAAAATGTTGTTAATTTAAATATATTTCCAGCTCTTCATTCAGACATCTGAGAAGACGGTGAAATTGTAAGTTTTGATCCCTAAGAATATTCAGAAAACCTTAATATTTATTGGAGAACCAAGTATGAACGACATCCAAGCCAAATGCCAAAACAATATCTTTATTTTTACTGACTTATGGCTCTATAACTATGAGTAACTCATTAGAGGTCTTTTTTTAAGCTCCGTTTTTTGTGAGCAGATACAGATACATCAATGCCACCGATGTGCTTCTCCACCCGCGACCCCCGCCCGCGACCCCCGCTCTCCTAGCCCGCGACCCCCGCCCGCGACCCCCGCTCTCTTAGCCCGCGACCCCGCCCGCGACCCCCGCTCTTCCTAGGCCCGCGACCCCCGCCCGCGACCCCCGCTCTCTAGCCGCGACCCCGCTCTCCTAGCCCGCGCACCCCCGCCCGGCGACCCCCGCCCTCTCCTAGCCCGCGACCCCGCCCGCGACCCCGCTCTTCCTAGCCCGGCGACCGCCGCCCGCGACCCCCGCTCTTCCTAGCCCGCGACCCCCGCCCGGCGACCCCGCTCTCCTAGCCCGCGACCCCCGCCCGCGACCCCGCTTCTCCTAGCCCGCACCCCCGCTCTCCGCCCGCGACCCCCGCTCTCCTAGCCCGCGACCCCCGCCCGCGACCCCCGCTCTCCTAGCCCGCGACCCCCGCTCTCCTAGCCCGCGACCCCCTTTCTCCTAGCCCGCGACCCCCGCTCTCCTAGCCCGCGACCCCCGCCCGCCCCATTTCGCCGGGGTCCCGCAGCATCTCACCGCGGCCGCAGGATCTCTGCAGGAGTAGAGTCTCACGCGCCGGGTTCCCAGGTGGCATTGTGGGTCAGAGCCGCTCACGGGGTTCCGGCTGAGGAAGTGGTGAGACTGGTCTACCTTCCTTTGTGACGCTGAGGTGGGGTGGGGCAGCAGGGAGAGGATGAGGGGGGGGGGGGTCCGTGCTGGGTACCAGATGGTGATGGTAGTGGGCTAGAAATTAGAATGTCCATTTGGTCATGGCGTTGCCCAATGCCCATTTCTCTCTTTAGCTGTCTTAGACTCTGAACAGGGCATGAGTCATGACGTAACGGTGATGACGCTGATTGACCCGGTTCAATGCGATGAATTCGCGCAGTCTGGACAGAGCCGATTCAATGTGATGAACTCGCGCTGATGCCTAGACAGCAGGGGGGCAATCGCCATGCCCCCCCCCCCAAGTGAAAAAGGGTGGGCCAACATTATTTTTGCCCCCCCCCCTCAAGGATAGTCGCAAACCCCACTTATTTCATACGTTTAATGTGTCGATGGGTAGTTTGTTGCCGATATGATGAGAATATATACAGGAATGGTGCAATGGAACATGCATGACATATTTTAATGGAAAATCGAGAAAAAAAGGATGAGCTTTTCACCGTTACGCATCAGTACAGATCCGAAGTCGTCAGAAATCAATTCTGACGATGCCGTAACCGGTTGAAAAGCTCGTTCCGTGTGTTTCGACTTTTCCCATTTAGAATGGATAATCACTGCTGTTATTGATCATTCCTTTCGATATTATTATTTCAGGATACGACTGATGTGGTACTATTTGGTATAACATGGTGAGTCTGGTACTCGAGGTAAGATAACAATTTATCGTTGAAATAGCTTCAAAGCAGTCCAAATCCAGCTATTCACAATACAAAACTGGAAAAATTTCGCACCGCTTCGCGGCATTACACAAGTTTCGCAATTGCTTACACAAATTAGGAAAATGGAAAAATTAATTTCATTAAGTGTCTGGTAGAGGCTCTCCTTGACGGTAATTCCTGGCCCCAGGGCCACCTCATACAATATTAACCCGTCTCCTTCTGGCGTATTCCACCTTCGCGTACGCTGAGCAGGATCCCTGTTAAACTTTCCAAACCAAGCAGTCATAGAGGCAACGGCGGTAAGAACGCATGTCTGCCTGTCGATGTGAGGACTAAAAATATGCAATTCTAAGGTTTCAGATCATGGTGTGATACTTTCCAGGTCAAGGTGGAATGACCTCGACTCGATAACGTCAAGAATAGCCAGATTTTTATCCGTCAGAAAACGCTCAAAAATAGAAATTAGATAATATAAATAAAAGCATGGCCCTGACCAGTTTTGTCTCAGAAAATACAGAAAATGTATTACCCTATTACTGTCGGGGGGGGGGGCGAATCGACCCCCCCCCTTTGAGGTTTTCGCGTACGGGGTCATTCATAAAACCAACGGTCAGATTCTCAAACTTGCTGCTTTCGCTAACAGGTTTCATTGCTATCGGGCGAGAATGGTGTACTTGTTTTTCGCGCGAATTTGAATTATTAGGAGGGGGTTCCGACAGTTTTAGGGGGGGGCGTTGTTCGGCGTTTTGACACAAAATCTTTGCTGGTTAAGCACTTCATGGAAGGTTTGTGTGTTGAGAGAGGAGTGTTAGCATAAACAGACATCGGTAGAGAATTGATGTTTTTTCAGATGGGCCTATCTCGAAATTTGCAAAATTTTTGAATGTTTGAAATCCATTTTTAACTTATTTTTGCACAAATGATGCGAATTTTTTATTTTCAAGACGTTAAAAAAACGGATGTTGTTGAAAGAAACATGCCAAATAATATGTGTTGAAAGTTCAGGGTGATATCTCAATATGTTGATACCTGATGTTCAGTTCAAAGCTACACCTTGGGTCAATTTTAGTTCAGGTGTGCGATAATAAAAAACATACTGTGGATTTTTGTTGTCGTGCTTTAAGTATGCACGCGCCCAATCTTGGAAACTTGTCATGTTTATAGTTGGAATGTCGGCAAAGGCCGATGAACACATAAATAAGTCCCAAGAGATGTTTTCTGATATTGAAAAGGCGTTTTGGGTGGAAGCTTACATTTTAGAAGCCTCCCTAAAAATGTCAAAATATTGAGTTTAAATTTTAACGCCTGGCAACCTGCCTAAGTATGTATCGGACAGCTTTGTGTTGCACAAATAATATGAAGACGGCACGTTTCCGTACAAAGTGGTGCCTGTTTCAGCGTTCTATGTCCAGTAGTTTCTGAGCACCGATGTCTATGCTGAAAGTGATAATTTGCTATGTTAATGGTCATTTCTTTTCGCGTGACACGTGTTTTGGTCTGATCGCCATGTAATACGCCAGGCTAATCTATTCTCTATCGAAACGTGGTTTAGGTCGCATTGCTGCTTGCGATCCTGCTGGTTCGTCAAGTTATCGGCCGGAACACGCAGGAGTGCCCCGTTTTCGCGATTCGGATTTTTTGTTTCCTTGTTAAACGGAGTGCGCACGCGCAAGCGCGATGGCGCACCGTTAATCGTATTTGACCCAAAATGAATACGACTTGTTGAATCACAAGGACCACGAGTCGTTTGACAGAAAAAATCAACGCTCGTAATTATTTTAGGTATCTTATTAGAAGCGTTGAAATTGAAACTCAGATGATGTTTGAGGTGAAAGAATGGAAGGCTTCGAAATGTAGCTTCCACGAAGGGCAAGAACACCCTTTCAATACTCATGAAAACATCTCAAGGGACTGTAGGTTTTTTGTGTTATCATCGGTTTGCGCCCATTTCCAGAACTATAAACATGGATAAGTTTGGCGAAGTAATTCGGCACGTGCTATTAAAACTGGAGGCCAAGGAAAATCCAGAGTAGTTTGTATTTGACACCCGGGTAGCAGGTATATTGGTGAAAAATATAAAACGTGATGTTTAATTACATTTGCATCACCATTATTTCAGTATCATGTCATCTTAGGCGTCCTTCTTGGATGTAATGAGAATTTTTTGTAGTCAGTGACCTTTTGGAGGTCATTCGAGGGGGTATCAGGACACATTTTATCATATGGAATCGTTGACGAAGAAATCATAGATACTCACAAATGTGCATGGCAAGGAATGTTGGTCTCGTCAATTACGCGTCTTTTGATATGCAATGTTTGGACCGGACTTAGTCGTCACCTTGACACTGACCTTGACCCGAGGGTCAGGTAGGTTTCGGAGTTTGACAAGAGGTTGATATGATTCGAACCGCCAATGACGAGAGAAACACGATGTTACCAAAATAAATGCTGGGTATATACTTTAGATAAAAAGTTAATAGCTAAGCAACATTTGCTGAAAAACAGTTGTAACATTTTGTTGACCTCTACAGCCAAACCATTGACCCTGAGCATTTCTGATGCCTGTACTGGTTGAAAGACAATTAAAAACTGCTTCAGTGATTTTTTCGGATTCCTCCTAGCTGACATAGGTTTTACAGATGGATGCAAGGTTTCTTGAATTGATCATGTTTTGACAGAAAATTAATTTGTGATGGATCGCATATTGACCTTGAAGATATGACCAAGGCACCGAAATTTGATAAGGAAGTTAGAGGTTGTCCATGTACGACCTTAGTCACACACACGAATTTCGATGGTGTTGTGGTAGCTCTTTGCAGCGGAGATTGAAGGGGGCCGAATAAGCCCCCCCCCCGGGGACAGATTCGTATACTTTTCATCCCTCCAGGAATAGGGTTTATATGTTGGTATCTGGTCAAAATAAGTCCAAAAAAGTGATAAAAAATGACGTCATGAGTTTCTTACACTAAGGAAGCCATCACTAAATCACAAATAGTCATTGCAAGTCATTGCTTTGCAATTTGGTTTGGGTATTGCCCATATTTAATTCTCTCACTTATTCTCTATTTAATTCTCTATTTAATTCTCTCACGGTTTTTCAAAATCTTTGAAAATCTCGATTTTGTAGTGATTTCCCCCCCCCATTTTTTAGTTTTGAGGGGTGAGAAACCCAAAATTTCGGAAATCCGAGTTCGCCTTTCCTAATTACAATGTCATTCGATCTTTGTCGCTTTCTGTTAGCAATTTGCTGCAAAACTCAATTTTCTACAATTTTTTACAATATTTGCCGTCTTTCCACCAATTATAATCGTCACTAAAACGTCATTATCTCTCAAATGACTGAACCAATTTCAATGAAATTGTGCCAGCATATGCATAAATTTTGTCAATACTGAAATTTCAGCAAGATGAGTATGCGTAAAAAGTGATTTAAGAAAAAAAAATCGGGGAGCCCCCCCCCGTAAGGCGAGGGTTAATTTTCCAGCTGGCTACATGTAATCTAGCTAGCTTGCCGAGTTACAAAAAAGGCGACGCGAACGATATGTCGCAAACATCAACCGCCTAAAATACCTAACTTAACCAAATACGTATTATAACATGGAAATCCACATTAAAAGTGCTGCAAAGGCTTTAATACACGCAGACAAAACGGATATACATTTTTTCCTCATTTGAGCCGACCCCCTCAAGAATTATCGGTGACGCCCCTGCAAGTTGTTAGAAGATAAACGTTATTATTACTTACGTGTGTACAGTCTAGGGCAAAAGTTCCGTCCCAGGGCTAGTCTAAAAATCCGAACTAGTAGTGCGCAACTCTTCCTTAGGTGGCGCGCAGTCCGGCGAGGTCAGATTTGACGAGTGTTGCGGGCCTGCTGCAGTGCTGGAATTGAGAATCACTTGACTTTCTAACGCACCTGACACGCGGAAGGGGTGCGCACCGCCTGACCTCTGCTTCTAAGCTGGGGTGGAGAGGGGGAGGAGTGGGGACCAAGTGGCTGGGTACCGCGCTGACTACAGCCGCCGCGCTGCCGGGCTTTCTGGCAGTGATTGCGTAATGTGCAGTGGGATTCGAGGCATGAATCGAACTGGCAGGATTGTTCGAGACGTAGAATGGCTGAAAGGAGAGGTGTGATAAACCCTTGTCAGTGAAGCGTCTGATACATACGTGACCGTGCAGGGTGGGGATGGGTGACAGGGGAGTAGGGTAACGACGACCCTCAGGGCCCCATCCCCTGGCGTTTGGAACTTAACTGAGCTTGACCCTTCACAGCTCTGGAAAGGGTCCCAGTAGTGTGGAGCGCTGTCGGTAGGAGGAGATATATTTCTGTAGAAATCACAACTAATCGTCAATAATTATTTGCTACTTATTTTGCACCTCCACTGATCCAACTTTGACCTCTGGCATTCCTTCCTTATCAGTTGTGAGGGACTGCCCACAAGACGGGAGTATCTTGACTTCATTGCGCAATCGGGCACAATTCTCCCGGGCAATAGCACCTCTTATCCGCATGGCATGACCTTACCACTTTCCTGACCCGGCTGAGTCAAGCAGTCGCTCCCAAACGCTGCCAGTGTGAGGGCAGAGGTTGGGTGCCAAAATGAGTCCATTGTGGTTGGGCTCCCATGGACCCCCCATCTTAACTGACATGACATGGAGCCGTAAGAACGGGTCCTTCTTGGCTTGAGATTAAACAATAGTTGTGTTGACCAGAAATAATAGTTAATACAATCACGATTGCACGGGCTTAAAGCGCGACAATTTTTAGATTTCGTGTGCATTTTTCGACCATTAATATCCTCAGCTACCGTCGTAAGCTCACCGTAAGCTCGAACGAATTCTGACGGTGGGAAAGACAATCTTGGAATGTTTCATTTTTGTTATCAGGAAACCTCATTCCTCATATTACCCGGCATTGGCTGGGATCTCCAGCCACCTTCCATTGGTCCCCCTATCTAACTTCCGAACAACTTGTCTGATTTAAACGCGGCATGTGGTGATGGAAAGGTCTCCACGAGCTGAATCTAACGAAGGCTTAATATGTATTTTCCATGGTCATATGTCAGTTCATGGTCAGGTCAAAGGTCAAAATTGAGGTATCTAAGTGTATGATCCATACTTTCCATATAAGGCCTTCGATTGCGACCATGATCACCCAAAGTGGTATCAAAGTATAAAATACGCCCCACATTAGCTACAGTGAGATTGTTTAAAAGGGTGAAGATCAGGTGACAAAAAGGTCGCTANATGTGGTGATCGAAAGGTCTCAACGAGCTGAATCTAACGAAGGCTTAATATGTGTTTTACATGGTCATATGTCAGTTCATGGTCAGGTCAAAGGTCAAAATTGAGGTATCTAAGTGTATGATCCATACTTTTCATATACAGCCTTTGATTGCGACCATGATCACCCAAAGTGGCATCAAAGTATAAAATACATCCCACATTAGCTACAGTGAGATTGTTTAAAAGGGTGAAGGTCAGGTCATATAAAGGTCGCTATGCGCAAAACTTCTATGCAAGTCCTGGATCACGTGCTTTACAAAGTATTTTACACGTAAAATTCGATAATTTTATCGTATAACCACCTGACTGTATTTACGTGACGATAGTGTTAATTTTAGGTCAAGGTCGTATTAGGTTTAAATTTGACATTAATAATTATAAATAAAACAGGATGTTTTAAGACCAGTTTTTCAAAAAAAAAAATGTCTCTATCTGGCCAATTAAAGCAAAAACGTGATTTCAAAATATAACGTCATGAGTTACCATGCCTAACATTAGGGAGCCATAAATCAGTTCACAAATAAAGATATTTGTTTGAAAATGTGGTTTGGCTATTGTTCATGCATGGTTCTTCAACATCGTATCCCGTTTTTGTGTTTTTAATAAATTATTAAGAATTTTTATTTCGGTGGTATTTTTAAATATAAATCGAGTTTAAAATATAAAGTGGTCAAAAACAACATTGAAAAACATGTAATAATAATTTGCTAGCACTTGTCATTGTCTATCTTTGTTTTTGTTTAATTGCATTTAGCCTCAAATAAAGCCTTTTTTCGGACCTTTTAAATTAAGCTGATTTTTTCGTCAAACCTGTGTGTAGTTGCGTTACTAAATTTACTATATCTCAACATTTTTTCGACAAAATTGCTTCGTTATTGTTTGGCACGGAAAACGTAAAATCTTTGTAGGAAAAATTCCACGAACTTTTGTGTTGATAGCGGTGTTTGTTTTTGAGCTATTACAAAAGTCCGTTAGAAATACATTTTTCGTCTCTCCCCAGCCAATGACGGGATAATCAGCCCATCTGCCTATGGATACCATTCCTTCCTTTCATCAACCACGGTAGCTTCCAAAGCAGGACTCCAAGCTCTCGCAAACCCGTATGTTTACTCAGTGGACGACCCAATCTTCACTCATCTCCCCTTTCTCGCTCCCCTACGACCCTCCCGGCCGTGGGTTGACGTCAGGTCAAGGTCACAGCTGCGCCAACGACCCGGGCCGGCATCAGCACAGCGGGTACGCAGTTCAGTGCTCCCAAACCTCGATATGTGTTCCCTAACCTTTGGCGACACCTATTCGGGGGGTGAAGCTTAATAATAGTTGCTTTTGGATTCCACTGGTGCAGCACCTATTGACCCGATTCGAGCGCTGAACAGCGGACGGAACATTTACCCTAGACTGTACTTACAGGATTTCATGAGAGTAATACTAGCTAAAGTTCGTATATCTCGGATTTTTCATATCGGTGACATAAGGTTAGGCCATTTTATTGAACTCTCCATTATAAGTTAATGGAGAAACATTCAAATGCTTTCCATTATTCGAATACGCATGATATCAGCCCAATTCCTTCTTTATCAGGTTAATATAGACCATTCTTGAAGACCGAGGTGCAGTCTTTGTTCTGGTATCCCTACAGGGTCAGCTGAGGTCATCCGAGGTCACCAACACCTTTTTGTCAATAACTATTGATACAATTAAGATAGAGAAGTGAAAACAGCACCAATGTGTTAATCTCGTAAAGACGCGTCTCCCAATATGCAGCATGACCTTATTGGGTCACCACTTGACCTTGACCTGAGGTAAAATTTATAGGTTGACCTAACCTGGTAACCATATACATGATTCAAAGAACCTTGCCGAGACAAACATAATGGTGTCGCAAAAATGTCCCTATCTCACTTAGTTAAACAGTTATTCGTAAAAAACATTTGTGGCGAAAAATATACTTTTTTACTTTCGATGACCTCTGGAACCCAAACTATTGACCTTAGATGAAATTTGAGGACCTGAGTGGGATTGAAAATTTCAATAACTATCTATTTTGCCTCTTTACTCGTTTGCTCCTAGCTATCATAGTTTCCGAGATAATTGGGGGTATCTAGACTTAAGTCCTAAATCTGGCAAATCTGACCTTTGATGGCCTCTGGTGACTCTAATATTGACCTGATTTTTTTCACGAAATGGTTTTCAAAATCGCTTTTGACGAGCTCACGAATGGTGTTTTTGGTTTATGTCTAGGTCCCATGGAGCCGAGTTAGAAGGGGGGCTTCGAAACGCCCCTCCCCCTGGCCCGAGGAAGGTTGCGCCGAACACCGGCCCGGCGCGGGTTAACACACTTCCATTGCAGCGTCGCAACTTGCAATACAAACCGAGACTGAGCTAGCACAGTCTCATGTATTTATTCCCTTTCTTTCACCAATTTTCTCAATTCCTTCGGCTGTGCAGCGCGTGCTGGAAATCCGATGGTGGACTGATTCGTGCTGTTTAGCTGCCCTGCATCTGCATGACATTTTAAACAGACAGGTTTCCGCCTTGAAACGTAAAGTAAAAAGGAGCACGTAAGAAATAGGTTCGTTCTGTGCGTTCTGATAGGTGTAAATAGGTAGGTGCGTTCTGTGCAGCTGTGGCATTCCAGGACAGATCGACAAGAGGATAACAACCTACAACTCATATTTCGATAAAGTCCGTTGTAGGGGTTATCTGGGGCACTGAATCGCGGTGTGCAAGTTTTTGCTAGATTAAAGCTACGGCTGCTGAGTTATAGCCTCCGGCATTTTCGTAAGGGCACCTTGCATCACTTAGCCAATTCCACAACAAATTATCCGATTCCTAGAAAACCATACATTTTCTGAATGGCAATGAAGCAAGGATCATCATACCAGGCCAAGTTTGTATTTTTATGTTGATTCTGATGAAATGACCTTTGGCCTCTAATGACCTGACCTTGAAACGAGCGCAATAAAAAATAATGTTGTTTTACATTTTTATAATATTCTTAGGTAAGCTTTCTATGCCTAGGATACAAATTGGAGATTAATATTTTCTATAAATGAAGCGCCTTGACAAGAAAAACACGACGGTGTTAAAAGTTTAGCTATATGTTTAATTAATAACAAGTTTATGCACGGAAACACTTCTTTAATCTGCTCGAATTAACTACGTTTTTCTCTTTTCACAACACAAAATGAATAATTTTGTTTCATTGATTTGCATTGAATGCGGCTTTTGTGTCGCACGTAAAAGTTTCAGTTGCCAATGTAAGCCACTTCGAGGTAAAGCTAAGTTGAATTTATTGATTTTACCAGGTAAAATTGTTGCCACAGTACCTCTGCAAGGTCGGCTCTGAGGTCATCTGAGGTCTTTTGTAACATTTTGCCACAAACTCTTAATTTAACCCGCGCGGCGTAGGTGGGGGGCGAATATTTACCCCCTCCCTTATTTCCCGGCTAAAACTTTTGGAAACTAGGTACAACAGATAAAGGACGTCAAAGTCTTAGTACCCCTATCCAGCATCAATTTGGGACGTCTTCTATTAAAAAACAATTCATCGAAAAAAGTTGTAGAGAACTTTGGAGATAAATGACGTTCTTTGATGACGTTCATGTTCATGCCATTTTTTGGTTGAATAACGATAAATGTTTGATGCATCGTAGAAACATAGCTTTAAAAGCAAAATCGACAAAATCAAAACATTATTGCGAAAGGCAAATTTGATGTCCTACAAGATGGCAATTTTGGATTTCCAAAATTATTGGGTTTTTGGGCCCCCTAAAATAAAAAAATTCCCCCCAAAATTTGAAAATTCAAAGTATCTTGGAAAACCGGAATATTACTTAATATATATGAGAACCAAGTGTAATGAATACCCAGATCAAATTTAAAAGAAATAGCTTCATTTTCATTGACTGAATTGCTCTCCAAAGCAATAAGTATGAAATGTGTCAATTATTCAAAATAAACGTTTTTTTGGATTTTTAGACCTGATCACAGATATATACAATGTCATTTTTGGTGTATGAGACAAAAATAACTTAGGAAACATTGCATTGTTATTCATATCGTCAGTTTTTCAGTTTTACCGATATTTTTTTTTTTTTAGATTGACTGATCTTGACCTTTGACGGGGTTTATCAGGTTTGTAAAAAATGACTGTTTACTATCGATCTTACGTGCCAACAATAACCCCTAAAAACATGTGTCATAAGGCTTTATTTGACCTTCTTCGTGACAGATGACCTTTTGTGACTGACATTGACCTTGACATTTTGCATGCCAATTTCACTTTTAACTTAACGCAATCAGATGTATTACACCTTTGGGAGAGCTTTTATGTGCATTGACAGTCTTAATCAAAGGATTTTTATTGAAGTCATGAACCATAACTCATTAACTAGAACTTCCATATGACCTGACCGTGACCTTACATTGACCTAACTTTGAAAAAATTCGGGTATGCATTACGATTTGTTTCATGAGAGCTTTCGATCGCCATCTTGCGCGTCTCGCTGCGAGTTATTTGGTTCGGAAGATAAGAAGGTCCGGGGGTAAAGTATTTACCCTCCCCCTAAACGCCGCGCGTTCGGCGAGAGACCCATTTACGCCGCGCGGGTTAATAAGATAGAAGATATGTAATTAAACCACTGTGTTTGCATCGTCGATTCTCGTCGCCCGATATCCAACATGACCTACCTGGGTCACCAAATGACCCAGGTAGATTTTAATTTTTCAAAGGTCAAAGGTCAAACTTTGAAGTTGACTTAACAAGTTCAACAGTAACATATGTCGAAGCGCCTTGACGATAAAAACACGACGTTGTTAGTTTTGCTATATGTTTAATTAATAAAAAGTAATGCACAAAACACTGTTTTTAATAGCAACAACGAACAACTTTAACATGTTCGTGAATAACATTTCAGATAAGCTACCGCTAAAAACTTGCATAAAACTGGTGCACAATATATATTTACAAAGATAAAGCATAGACATATAATTTTAACACCATCATATTCGTCTCGTCAAGGCGCTTGGAAAAATGTTAAAGGTGACCTGCTTAGGTCAACTTCAAAATTTACCTTTGGTCAAGGTTATTTGGTGACCCAGGTAGGTCATTTTGCATATCGGGCGACGAGAATCGACGATACAAACACAGCGGTGTAATTTTCACGTCTCTATCTATATTATTTTAAGAGTTTGTTGTAAAATATTGCTGGTGACCTCAGATGATCTCAGCTGACCTTGCAGAGGTCACAACTTCACATGTTAAATCAAATCAATAAATTCACTTAAATCAATCACGAAGTGGCTTATATTGCAGCCTAAAGCCTTCGTGTAAAATATAAGCTGCATTCAATGCCATCATGGGACAAATTAATCACTTTGTGTTGGTGAAAAGAGAAAAATGAATTAATCTGAGCAAAAAAAGTGTATTTATACAAAATACCCACATCCAATTTTTATCCCGTGCAAAGACAGCCCACCTAAGAATATTATTCGAATACAAATCAACATTATTTTCACTGCGCTCGTTTCAAGGTCAGGTCAGATCACCAGAGGTCAAAGGTCATTTATTCAGAATTAGCAAAGTAATAAAAACTGGGCCTGGAATGATTTTCCTTGCCTCATTGCCATTCAGAAAATGTATGGTTTTCTAGAAATTGGATAATTTGTTGTGGAGTTATTGGCTAATTGGCTAAGTCATGCAGTCATCCCGGGGACCTCACGAAAATGCCGGAGGCTATAACTCGGTAGCCGTAGCTTAAATCAAGCTGGAACTTGTACAGCGTGATTCAGCGCCCCATATAACCCCTGTCACGGAGTTATATCGAAATCGGAGATGAAGGGTGTTAATTTGGGGTTTTCGCTTGTCGATCTGTCCAGGAATGCCTCTGCTGTTATATTGTCTAAGTATGTTTTAACCGAGTGATCAAAGCTGTCTTAGCGTAGCATTTATCGTTCAATTTCACAGGACTTCGTTACCCCCGCAGAATTGCACCATTACCCCAAATGGGGTCTTGACCCACCGTTTGGTTTGGTTTGGTTAGGGAGAGACCACTTCGGTCCGTAAGAACCATTGCGCAGCCAAGGGATGAAGGAAAATGGGTAAAGTGGGTCAAAATAACCCGCTGACCGGGCAACCGCCCAATATGAACAGGTCCTTCCCCGCAGGACGAAGCTGCGAGGAGGACCCACGCCATGCCGATGGCCACCACTCCTAGGGGACGACTCGAGGGCCGTCACTTGCCAGGTGGCCAGCGGCCACCAGACCCGGGATAACGATGGCGTGACAGGATGGAGGACCGGCAGTCGGGAGGATAATAAGGCGGATGTGACATCCATTTTGGAAACCGCTGTTATGCATTGCAATAATTCGAAATATTATGTAGGTTTGACAAAATAACATAGAATATTATCTACGAAACTCATTTTGTAGATCGCATGACAACATCTACGTTTGTAGCTATGTGCCCCCCATTTTATTAACATCAAAATGTCTTCGTACACGTTATGATAATGTTTGTGTTAAGAAGAAAAAAATATATCTACGTATGATACGCCATCTGTTAGCGGAACTTAACCAAAAATTTACGTTGGAAAACGCCCCGGTGACACGCATCAATCAAATATAAGGTGGTGCTGGTAGGTGATGCAAGCCCAGCACATATGATAGTGGCGCTAAATAATACCTTTGACGGGAAGATTAAAACAAACACACAATATATAAATAATATATATATATATAATAGTATATATATAATATATATAGTATTATATATATTACATTAAGATCGTCCAGCGAAGTGAAACTTGTCGGCAGTTGTATAGTATCTACATGGCTCCGAGTGGAAGATAAAGGAAGTATTATTTTCCAAGCGTGATGACTGAAAAAACCGGCGACGAAGGAGCGAGGTTTTTCAGAACACGCAGCGAAAATATTTCCTATTTTCCACGAGGAAACATGAATAATTCCATATATTTCTAAGTAGAGTTTTGATTCAGTCGAGTTCAGTTCTTGTACTTGATTGTTCGTTCGAAACTCGCGTGACCTTATCTTGCATTCTTCAGGAGGATGCCAAAAACACATTTTTTTCACTGTAATCGATTGAACGAGCATTGAAACATTTCTATTTTTGCATCTCAGAGGAGTGCAAAGATAAAAAATTCCTGCACTGCAGACCCAATTTAAAATCAAACTCTACTAGAAAGATAGCACTAGTAGATATCTATGTAGGTATGTATAGGTAGCCGTGTTCACGAATTATTTTATTCAACGGGCGATTGGGGTTTTAGAGCATTTGGGGTGATTGGGGGATTGGGATGTTTGGTTTAGCTTGGGGGTTTGGGGCATACTTTTTTATTTTGGGCATTTTGGAACTAATGGCATTTTGGACCTAACACCGTGTAACGTTGCCATAGCTCTAACACTGGCACCAACCACACCATTTAAACCAAGCGCCCCAATAGCCCCAATCGTCCGGTGTTTTTTTTTTTTTAACGGCTAGTGTAATAATAGAATGTGACCCGTAATATAACAACCCAAGTTATACTCAGATGTAAAGACAATGTCGTTTGTCGATTTGGAAATGGTGAACTGCTGTCTTCTTTCTAATTGCAAGCTACAGATTTCTTAATAGCAAGTCATGTACTTTGCCTATTGCGAGGCACCTTGCTTTTTAAACTCATTTTATTGTATTTTTTAAACTTGATAATTGTCAATGTCATAAACACAGTTGTTGGATTCAAATGAACATCCGTTTATTGTTTCCGCGTCAANAAAACCGAAAGCTAAGTGAGAGAACTAAATGTGGGCAATACCCAAACAAAATTTCAAAGCAATGACTTGCAACGACTATTTGCGATTTAGTGATGGCTCCGCCTCCCTAAGTCAAAGAAACTCATGACGTCATTTTTTCTCACCTTTTTACTTATTTTAACCAGATACCAACAAATAAATACACTTTCTGTTTTTCTGAGACGAAACTGGTCTAGAGCCATGCCTTTTATTTACATTTATAAATTCCTAATTTTGAGGTTTTCTGATGGACAAAAAACGATATTCTTGACGTGATCAAGTCGAGGTCATCACTTGACCTGAAAGTTCACTCAATGACCTGAAACCTAACAAAATTGCATACCGTTAGATTCCTCACATGACAGGCAACATGCTGGTTTTTACCGCGTTGCTCTATGATGCTTGGCTTGGAAGTTAACAGGGGATCCTGTCAGCCCCCCCCCCCCGTACGGCGAAGGTGGGAAACGGTAAAGCGAGTGTTAATGTTGTATGAAGTGATTACCGTCAAGGAGAGCCTCTGCCAGACACTTAATTGAATAAATTTTCACATTTTCCTAAATTATGTAAGCAATTGCGAAACTTTTGTGATGCAAAGCGGCGCGATTTTTTCAGTTTTGTTCATCCATGGTTTTGCATTGTTAAAAGCTGGATTTTGATTGCTTCAAAACTATTTTAACGATGCATTATTATCTTTCCTCGAGTACCAGACTCACCATGTTAAAGGAAATGTTTCACTTCTCTGAAAGTTGTCCAATGTACGCCGCTTGTGGTGCAAAATATGAAGTAATTGCTGCCGAACACGATTCTGGACATTTGTTTTCACAAACAGTGCTTCAATTTAATGAAAAAACTAAGATTTAGTATTTGGGTGATGACTATATGAAGGGAATTTTGGGAAATAGAGAAAACCTTCACGCTGCAAATGTATGACTACTGACTTAGTCTATGGCTAATGTATAGCCAAATGTAAAACAAGTCTACTTTCATCAACACTTGATAAAGAGAATGACGACATCGGCTTTAAGAGGCGATACTAATACACTGGGCCTTATTTTTGTTACAGAGTTTCAGAACCTCAAACTCAATTTACTTTCGAATTGGGACTTCTGAGGGTGGTTTAACTTCTACACTACTTAATTTCAATGCAAATCCAGCAAAATGGCCCATCTCAATTGCTCAACTCAATCTTAATGTTTAATGTGAAACATTCCCTTTAACACCAAACAGTACCAAAATCAGTCCGTATTTAATAATGTAAGTATTCACTGATATCCTTTGGGGGGGGGAAGATATGTTGGTCCCACCCTTTTTCGCTTTGGGGGGACATGGCCGGATTGGCCCCCTGGATCCGCCCCTGACCCCTATCGTACAGCTGCCGACAGAAAGATCGCTGTCCCCTGGCTGGCGATATCTGGCTTCAACACTGTGAGTGATCCAGTTGCACTGGACTGTGGACTGTTAGACTATCAGTACAGAAGGCTTCAAGCGGCCCAGTCTAACAGTCATGTGAAACTGGATCACTCACAGTGTTGAAGCCAGGTATCGCCAGCCAGGGGACAGCGATCTTCCTGTCGATAGCTGCACATTTCAGGAACGGCTGAGCCGATTGTGTTCGAACTTGGTGTGTCAGTGTGGTTAGTGACCTCTCAGCCGCTGTCATTCCAAAAGTGAGGGATGGGGTGGCTCTGCACGAACGCACTTGTACAGTGTACATCGGGCTGTTCTATATCTCAGGAACGACTGAGCCGATTGTGTTCAAATTTTGGTTTGTGATTAGGTTCCTCTGAGCCGCCACTTTCCCAATAAGTCAGGAGTGGGCGCCTCTGCACGTGCGCACTGTTTTTTGTATCTCGAAACTACTTGCCCGATCGAGTTGAAATTCACCATACATTTCCTCCGCGCTCGTCGTTTTCATCAGCCAACTACGGCGCCTTACTGGTCATATCCAGGGCGTCGCCACGAAATTTTGAGTGGGCGGGGGGGAACGGACACTGGTGGATCCAGCCGTCGGTTAAGGGCACTTTTTTTTGGGCAAAAGGCACATATTTTTTTTCTTTCCGGATTTTGGGGCCGTCACTTTTTTTGTCATTTAGAAGTTTAAAAAGCATTAAAAAACGCAATACTTTGCAGCATACATGCTACGGAATATACCACTTGTAAAGTATAATAACGTTTATCTCAAACCAACTCGCGGAGGTGTCGCCGAAGTTTTTAAGTGGGGGGTCAGCTGAAATGACGAAAAAAAGCTTCTTTGCAGCATTTCAATGTTAATTTTCATGTTATAGTAGGTATACCTACTGAAATTATTTAGCGCCGCGAAGCGGCGCGAAATTTTTGCGGGTTTGCCTGACAAAACCCAGAAATAAAGACGGTGGGCCTCCGGACTTGTAGAGGATAAGTGGCTAATAAGGCTGGGGGATCCAACTGTGCGCAAATCGGCTCGTAGCTACGATGGTGCGTAAGTTGGCTCGGAAGGCATTTTGGAGGGATCCACC